>LPNX010092094.1:65332-98473 GCA_001517045.1 Pseudotsuga menziesii | reverse complement strand
ATTTTAATTTCATGCTGCAATCATGTTCTGATTTTTCATTTTTATGACTCATTTATCTCAATCAAAGGCTGCAAACATGTATATTTTGATGTTTCAATGTTTCATTGTTTTATAATAAAAATTCATGGACGCTATTTTAATATTCTGCTGCAAAGATTGTTTATTTTATGATTTATCTCAATGTAAATAATTTTTATTTTTAATTATATATATATATATATATATATATTATTTTTAAATTTTATATTATATAACTGTCGTCCCCAACCTGCCATCCCCTGAAAAATTGGGGGTGCGCTCTAGCCATCCCGGAAACTCGTCCTTGCGTCCCTTGCGTCCCCCCGTCCCCGAGACCAGTGCAACATAGTTAAAAACCTTTCAGCGTCCCACTGAATATGAAACACCACATCTTATGTACAAATAAGACAAAAAAAAATATGACATTTGGTTGGATGTCCAGAGATACAATTTTATAAGTGGGAGAGAACTTAAAAGTTCTTACAGAAGGAAAATATGATTGTTCAGATCTTTTGTGATGAAATAAATTATTGTTAATCCTTGCTAAATCTCTCGAATGTTTGCATGTTAAAAGTAAAGGTCGAGGTAGTGTCTAAGGTTGTATTGTTTTATTTTATGTTTTCATGTAGCTGATTGTTTTATTTTATGATTTTATATAGAGGAGGTCCAAGGCTTCTTGGATGGCGGGAATAATCCTAAAATTGGGTTTTCAAGGCTAAGGTTGCCATATGGATGCATTTTTCTATTGTTAATAAGTACATCTGATTTGACTCGTTAATGTTGGTAAACTAGAGTTCAAATGCAAACAGTTTATACAAAAAAATAACGGTAATCATAGATACAAACACAAGAATTTACATGGTAAAACCTTAAGGTTGAGAGAAAAACATCTGTAGGGAAAAATAATGGCAATTTTATTTCAAATGGAGATTATTAGAAGGATTTCCTTCAATCTCTCACATATCACACACTTCTTGAGATTTATATTTATGACTGGATTCATTACATAGTTAAGAGAACTACCACCAGTTAAGGTAAACCATCCTTATTTATAAAAAATAAACAATATTTGTATTACTATTAACTAATTTGTTGTCATAATTTAACAATCTCCACTTTGACAACAATTTACCTAATACTTTTTCCAGGCCCAGTCATAGCCTCTTTTTCAAACCAAGAGAAGCCAAACACCATCGTAGCTTCTTTAACAACACTGGTTTTGTAAACATGTATGCACAGTTTTCTTGAGTATGGACCTTTTTCATATCTATTCCACCTGCATCAATGAGTTGTCTTACAAAATGGTACTTTATATCAATATGCTTAGTCCTACTATGATAAATCGGATTTGTATCCAAATGAGTAGCACTTTGCCTGTCACAAAATACAGATATACTGTTATGCATCCTACCAAGTTTACTCAAAAGACCTTTCAACCAAATTGCCTCTTTGCAAGCATGTGAGGAAGCAAAGTATTTTTCCTCTATAGTGGATAAAACAACCGTTTCCTGAAGCTTTGACATCCAACCGATAGCTCCACCTGCAAGAGTAAAGACATAACTTGAAGTAGACCTTCTCTTGTCCAAATCACCTGCAAAATCTGAATCAACAAAAACTCATACATAATCCCTGTTACTGTTAAAGGTGATGCAATAGTTACTTGTGACTCTAAGATATTGAAGCACCCATTTCATTACATTCCAATGTTCTTTTTGTGGATTTTCCATGTACCTATTGACAACACCCACTAAACGTGAAATATCAGGTCTAGTACATACCATCACATACATCAAACTTCCTACTGCATTGGCATGGTACGCGAGACATATAATTCTTTTCTTCATCACTACTAGGACATAAATCTTAAGAAAGCTTAAAATGGGAAGCATAAGGGACATTAACAAGTTTCACATTATCCATCACGAACTTCATAAGTATTTTTTTAACATACTTTCCTGAGAAAACCTAAGCTTACCATTTTTTCTGTCTTTGTCTATTTCAATACCTAAGATCTATTTTGCAGCTCCTAGATCCTTCATATCAAAAGTCCTATCCATTTGAGCCTTCAACCTGTTGGTCTCGTCCATGTTATTACTAGCAATGAGCATATCATCCACATATAACACTAGGACAATGAGTGCGCCATTTAAACTTTTGAAATACAAACAATGGTCATACTCACTTCTAGCATAATTCTGGCTCACCATGAAGGAATCAAACTTCTTGTACCATTGCTTGGGTGACTATTTCGCGCCATACAATGGTTTCTTAATATTGCAAACTAATCCTCTTTTGCGATGATGCACAAAACCCACTGGCTATTCCATATAAATCTCTTCATCTAAATCTCCATGTAAGAACGTTGTTTTAACATCTAATTGCTCTAACTCTAAATCAAATAGAGCAGTTAGTGCTAACACAATACAAATAGATACAAGCTTTACAACTAGTGAAAAAACCTCATGAAAATCTATACCTTCCATCTGAGAATATCCTTTTGCGACCAGTATGGCTTTCTATATTTCAACTTTACCATAACTCCTTTCTTCAATTTGAAAACCCACTTACATCCAACAACCTTTCTATCCTCTGGAAGTTCTACCAAGTCCCAAGTTTTGGTTTTCTCCAAAGAATCCATCTCTTCTTCTATTGCCATTTTCCATTTAGTATTGTCAATGGCTTCCCAAAACAAAGAAGGTTCCCCATCATTAGTAAACATTGCATATGATGAAACAAAATCAAAATACCTCTTAGGTGGATTTCTCTCTCGTGTTGACCTTCTAAGTGTTGGTTGTGGGATTTCCACATCTTCCTGAATTTATTCAATGTCTCTGACTCCTTTATTATCAGAAACTTCTTCTTGCTTCCTTGAGTGAGTAGAAGATTGGATTTCCAACTGAATCTGTTGTTCCAAGGGTACATGTTCCTATTCCAAATCAACTTTTACAATCTCTGATTTAATGAGAGAATATTCATTAAAAACTACATCTCTGCTAATGATGATCTTGTGGGCAGTAGGATCCCACAACCTATATTCCTTTGTTACATCATCATAACCAACAAAGACACATTTTTTTTATATGGGGTCTAACTTAGAACGCTGATTTTTAGGAGTAAGAGCATAAGCTTCACAACCAAAGACTTTTAAATTTGAATAATCACGAGAATGACCGGTCCATACCTCTTTTGGGGTTTTACAATTTATTGCAACTAGCGATGATCGATTTATTAAATAGCAAGCAGTAGACACTGCTTCTTCCCACAACTCTTGACCCAAATTGGCATTGTTGAGCATACTCCTCGCTCTTTCTAGAAAAGTCTTGTTCATGCGTTTTGCTACGCCATTTTGTTGAGGAGTATATGCAATGGTTTTATGTCTTACAATCCCAACTTCTTTACAATATTTTTCAAATTATGAAGAAGTGAACTCACCTCCATTTTTCATTCTTAAACATTTGATTGTTCTACCAATTTTATTTTCTACCATAAACCTAAATTGCTTAAATGTATTAAACACAATCTTTTATCTTCAAAACATAGACTAACACCTTTCTAGAAAAGTCATCTATGAACGTTACAAAATAGGATGCTCCACCATAAGAAGTTGTAGGAGATGGTCCCAATAGATCAAAATGAATGTAGTCTAGGATACCTTTACTAGTATGTTTTCTAGATTTGAATTCCTGTCTAGCTTGTTTACCCGAAGCGTTGGTGCCATAAACGAGCGCAATCAGCCACATCATCCGACGCTATTGTTGCATGATCAATTTCCATCCCCCCTTCAAGTTTATACAGGTTTTTGATTCTGCATGCCTTCATGACAACCAAGATACCTTTTGATATATTCAAAACTCCACCTTGAACTGTGCCTTTATATCCACGGGAATCCAGAACTCCCAAAGATATCAAAATTTTTCTAAGGTCAAGTGCATTTTTCACATCTGTTAGTATCTTAACAGTTCCATCAAACATTTTATTTTTGATATTTCTTATCCCAACAGTTTTACATGAAGTATCATTCCCTATACAAACTAACCCATCATCTACAGAATGATATGTAATCAAATAATCTCGAAGAAGACACATGTGATGAGATACTCCATAATCAATAAACCAATCATAATGGGATTATGAAATAGTACACACAGACAATATTTCATCAACCATACCTAAATCTTCCTTGGTCGTGTTTGCCTCCTCTATTGAGTTCTCTTCTTTAGAGTCTTGTTTTTGTTTCCAACAATCTTTTTTAAGTTGTCCAAACATATTGCAAAACCTACACTTCAACTTACCCTTTTTGCCTCTCGATTTTGATCTTGATGTTCCCATTGGACTTCTTTTGAGTTTCTTCAAAAATCAAAGCTCCCATATTAGTATCAAATTCATTGGTTTTGATAGAACTAAAACTGATAGAGGTTACAAAATAATCCCAAGACTCGGGCAGAGAGAACAACAACAAAATTGCCTTATTTGCATCTTCGTATTTCACATTTATACTAGACAACTGGCATAAAAGAGTATTGGAAGAAGAATTCAAATGATCAGAGATCTTTATACCTTCCTTCACCCGTAAACTGAATAGTTGTCGCTGCAACAGGTACTATTTGTCAATGATTTTGTCATATAGAGGCTATCCAACTTTGCCCACAAGCTTCTTGCTGTTATTTTTCTTGACACGATGTTGAAAAAAACATAGTCGGCCAAACATAGCCAATTGAGGGTTCTCTCATCCATGTCCACCCAGTCTTCATTTGAAATATCCGCAGGTTTCTTCAACTTTCCCAGTCACCTCTGGTTGAACTAGCATATCTCACATCTTGACTTTCCATAATTCGAAATTGTTCCTCCCTATAAACTTCTCAATTTCAAATTTAGCACTCTATGTCGTTGCCATTAGTTTCTCAATTTTTTTATTTTAAATTTCACTTATTCCCTTAAAAAAAATCTTTTACTTAACTCAGATTCTTTAAAAAAGAATTCTTCAAAAAATTGCTGTAATTTTTGTTTACAATAAACTCTTACAATGGCTCTCATGAAAAAATACATTTATACTATCATAATAAAAAAACAATTAAGCAATTAGCACCCAGGTGCAAAACTCTTCACAATGGGCAGCGACTTGACATGAGAACTCTGAGATTTCATGCTTCTTTCGCAGCTCTGCTTTACAGCAGATCAGGTCTCCTCATCACAGCTTGGCGACTTCCACAAGCTCTCGGCTCTCCTGGCGGACAGGTGCTTGGCTCGTCCTTTGCGTAGTTGTCCACTCAAACAACCGCGACTCCTTTGTCACATACCCATACCCCAATATCATGCGGAATTAAGAATTTCATCGAGAACCTTAACTGTTCATCGAAACATAGGGCATGGTCGTGAACCACATCTCAACATTTCCAACATTGTCACGCTCCCTCCCATCCTCCATTGATCAGTCGACAATCTCCAACGAAAGATCTCAGAGGAGATCGGATGGTAGAGAGAAAACGCGACGAAAATCAACGATCCCGCAGACTGGAACCAAATCAACGGTTCAGAACCCACCTGCAAAAATCAATGGCGTGGAAAGCCCGAGTTGCGGGGTCGAAAAGTTACAAAACTTGCAATCCCACTTTCCGCATCTCGCATCGGAAACAGATCAACGACAAGGAATCATCCCGCAAAGATCGACGACGCGGAGATTTGAATGGCGAGATTGGGAATTATGGAAATCGCGAGACCGCGATCCTGCATCCCGCAAGTTGCGGAGGGGAAATTCTGCGAAAACCAAAATCTGCGAAATGGCATTCCACATCTCGCATCCCGCAAACTTGCATATTTGCGCTAAGGAGGATTTCTAATAGGAAACTCAGCCTTTCCACTGAATTCTTGGATCGATCTGATAATTCAGGCCATTATCGTTCTGGCCAATCTACCGTGCAACTTAGTTCGAAATGCATTGATGGAAAAACATACATAGATCCCTATAATTGCAGTTATTCAAAGAAACAACGCATGAATTAAACAAAATAACATGTCCATCACATTCCATCAAGCTATTTGCAAAACAAGAAATACAGTCGTAGAGAATAACATGGACAAGAACACTTATCTTGAACAGAACTTGTCCCGCAACCAGCTATGTCGTTGCAACGTTCCTCCCAACCATAGGTTAGTGTGCTCCTTAGTCTCTCAACAACACTGCCACCCCCGAGCTGGGCATGATTTCCTACAGGAATAAGGGAACACTAGCAGACTCATACATAGCCAAGGTGCAATAACACTCAGCCAAGCCAACACAGTTGGGTTTATCAAGCTGCAGGGTAAAACATTCCAACAGATGGGTTTCACAGGCCATTCAGCCAAGCCATCTCACAGTTGGGTATCACAGACTGAACAAAGTCAAGCCAATATTCACCTTTAAGGACCAGTCAAGCCAACAGATGGGTTTATCAGAGTGTACACAGTCAAGCCATCTCACTACCGGGTTTATCAGGCTAACTAGCCAAGCCAGCATTCGCAGTTGGGTTTATCAGATTGTCCAACCAAAGGTTACTCACCAGGTCAAGCACATCAAGACACAGCCAAGCCAACATATGGGTTTATCAGGCTACCAGCCAAGCCATCCTTCGAGTTGGGTTTACCAGGCTACCAGCTAAGACATCCTTCCAGTTGGGTTTATCAGGCTTCTAAGGCAATGGGCAGGAATAACTGCTAAGCTAGTGAGCTCATCTACAGAGCTAAGGACACCTTCACAAGACCTATCTGGCCTGGATTCCCCACTGCCTACACACCCAACACAAGGAAGTGTCTCCTTCTCTGCTCCATAGTCCCTCAGGCTACACCTTCGCTTCCAGTGTTCTTCAGGATATGCATAGCAGATTACCAGCCACTCTTATCTTATCGTGAGGTTCCACACTAGGTTTATCAAGCACGTTCTACGTCTCTTCCATTCCTAAGTCTTGTACATAGCTCAGACCTAAACCAGGGTGCACAATACACAACCACAGGGAGACTCTACAACACAGGCTTACTTTGGAACATGAGTAACAGGTCTCATTCACTCTGTAGTTTAGGATAACGCTGCAACACAACAATCACACTATTTACAAGGGAAAGACACTCATAGAATGCGAAGGATACACACAGATGGAGCTTCGCTGCTATCACAATGTCATTAGACACTCGCAGAACGCGAAGGATACACACAGGGAGAGTTCTGCTGCTACCACAATGTCACTCTTCTGGGAAACGAATATGGTGGGAATGAATGACTGACCGCCTCCATGATGAATGCTCCGCAGCTCTCAAAACGCGAGAGTAAATCCAAACATGAACGCGCATGGGTCAAGACCGGCATATGGTTCTGGTGTTTTCTTGTCCATGCAAGCAAAACACGACATCCCATGAAATTGCCCATACCCTTCCTCTTCCAAGCAATAACTACCTCAACCACCTTCTGGCAGAATAAATGGTTGGGAAGAGAAGACAAGAAAGAGGGTAGTTGATAGTTTTGATGGGTTCTCCCCATGACACATGGCTTTTCCCCAAACAGGCTCAAGGTTAACATTCCCACCCCCTTATCCTTATCTTATTATTCGTTGCATTGACATAGCTGGCTGTGGGTTTTTCATTGATTTGCATATATTACATGATGTTTACAAATGTGCCTGACTTAGCACAGAAACCATACGCATCAACCATGATCGTCTATATCCAAACATTAATCAATGACAGGGCCTTGGCCTTGAGCTCCTTGTCATGATTCGATATAATATTTACATCATATACATTAATGCAACGGGGTCAAAACCGGGGTGTTACATCCTTCCACGCAGACAGGGTATTTCGTCCACATGCACAAGAAACACGGCTCGGCTCTTTGTGATTTTCACTCACTTGGTTAGGCTCAGGCTCCACCCTCGACTCTGATACCACTTGTTGGTTTGTAAACCAGAGTTTAAACTTACACAGTAAATGCAAAAAATAATAGCAATCATAGACACAAACACAAGAATTTACGTGGTAAAACTCTCATATTTAGGAGAAAACATCCACTGGCAAAGTAATGGCAATTTTATTTCAAATGGAAATTATTACACGGCTTTCCTTCAATCTCTAACATATCACACACCTCGCAAGGCTACATTGATTTATATTCATGATTGGATCCGTTACATAGTTAAGAGAACTGTCGCCAGTTATACAACTTCAACCAGTTAACGTAAAACATCCTCATTTTGTAAAAAAAAACAATATTTGTATTTGCTATTAACTAACGTCAACCTCACTGATAAAAAATAAACAATATTTGTATTTATTATTAACTAATTGGTTATCATAATTTAACAGTTAAGTACTGCAATAATATTACAATGAGAGGATCCAAGGTCAACCGTTAGACTTCAAGTTTGTATTTTGTGTTGCAGTGGAGCTGAATCAAGGTTATAGAGCAGTAAGAATAATGCCAATTTTTTGGTCTAATAGTTTCATGCAATACATACATTTCAGGGTGAATTTTCCTATGATTAATTCTTGACATTTTCCTGTAATTGACTTGTGATCACAGGGGATTAACTGCTAAATTCTCTGTAGATTCTCTCTTGTATTCAAATATGGAGTATACTGTGCAAGATCCAGCTATTACCAGGTCCAGATATCTATTGGGACGTCCCTTTTTAGAAAGGAGTATCACGCACTACTCTAACTCCGATCAGATACTACTTGTTGGGGAAGGGGACTTTTCATTTTCTTTAGCTTTGGCTAATGCATTTGGATCTGCAGAAAACATGGTTCCCACCTCTCTTGACAGTAGAGGTCTCAAATCTTTTCTCCAAAACGTGTTTGTTTCACTTTGGTTGCTTTTATCCTATATATTTTCTGTTGTTTTTCTTGTATCCTGCTTCTCTCTATATATTTGTGCCTTCGATGCAGAGAAGGTGCTACAGTCGTATGAGTCGGCCCATCATACACTTTCAAATTTGGAAAGACTTGGAGCAACGATATTGCATGGTGTTAATGCAACGACGATGGAGAAGCACCATATCCTAAGACAGATGAGGTTCCACAGAATTGTCTACAACTTCCCTCATGCAGGTTTCTACGGAAAGGAAGAAGACGAAAATGTTATCAAGTATATCTCTTGAAACCTTAAATAGTTCCTTGTCTTAACAAAGTTTATCAAAGTGATATGTTTTCGTTACATAAGAAATTTGTTTTGAGTAGATTGAAGCATGCAGCCACAATTGAATGAACAAATGTTATAATTGGTGCACTGTGTTTCGTCCTACTAAACAGAGGGCACCGTCACCTCCTGAAGATGTTCCTCAAGAATGCGAGGACTCTACTTAGCGAAAATGGAGAAATTCATGTTACGCACAAAGTATATGGCCCGTATAAAAGGTGGGAGTTGGTTAAACAAGCCGAAGAATGTGGATTGCTTTTGAAAGGATCAGTTCGCTTTAAAATAACAGATTATCCTGGCTACACTAATAGAAGAGGAGCTGGGTCCAATGCTGGTGGAAGTTTCTCCTTGGGAAAGTGTCAGACTTACAAGTTTGTCTTGGGGTAAAGTATACCTGCAATGAGATCTCTGTTTGATATTTTCCTTTGAAAGTTTTCATTATTACATAGTTTTGCTTATACTCTGAAACTAACATTTTGCAGTCCAGACTTTCTTTACGGGTGGGAATCACCGGCCATTCAAGTCATATCGCCAAACATTTCTTCTAAAGCATCTGCAGAAAACTGTGAAGCGGTTCTTTGGGAACCTCAATCTGAAAGCAAAATGAGAATGCGAGGAGAAATGGCGGTTCTTTGCGAACCCAAACCTGCAAGGCATTGGGAACCTGGACTTGAAGGGAAAATGACGATGACAGGTGATACGGTGGCTTTCGGGGAACCAAACCCTGAAAGGCAAAAGAGGATGGCCGATGAAAAGGCAAAGGCACAAGAAATCAATAAAATTAATGAATTTGGAAGGGAAAGGAATGACATCCTCTATCAGAATGCAGAAGCTTGGAGAGCAAAGACAAAGACGGTTGATCAACTGGATCATACTTTAAACTTGAAAGGGGATGCAATTAAGGACATAGAAACGAACCCTGTGGGGGCGATTTTGGAGCTTGAATACGAAAGACAAACAAGAAAGGCTGCTGAAACAGCAAAAGCTGATTTGGAAACATCATTAAATGAATTGAAGGTGATTTTAAATAAGGAACTCAACAAAAATGACGAATTAGGGAGGCAGAGAGATTGGTTCCGCCATCATTGGGAAGGAGTTTGCAGAGAGAACACAAATATTGCCAAACATTTGGATGAAGCATATGCAGAAAGGAATGATGCCCTCCATCAAAAGGCAGAAGCTTGGAGAGAAAAAGAAAAGATTGCCAAACAATTAGCTGAAGTTTTGAGATTGAATGAAGCTGCAGTTAAGCAGAAGGACGCGACACTTAAGGAGGCTATCATGGAACTTGACTTTCAAAGAAAAGCAAAGAAGTCTGCTGAAGCAGCAAAAACAGATTTGGAGACGGCATTTAATCACATGTGGCTATCATTAAATAAAGAACAGCAAAATAATCATGAATTAAAGAGACAGCGAGATGAGGCCCTTTTTCAGAAGGAAGAAGCTTGCAAAGAAAAAACAATAATTGCCAAAGAATTAGATGAAGCTTTAAGATTGGTAGGGAATGCAGACCAGCAAAGAGGTCTTAGCAACCAAAAGAGCAAAATTTCTTTTCAAACAATTGTGTCGTCTGGTTTGGATTTTGCAATATATTTATTTCGTAAATGTAGAGATATAAGAAAAGGAACATCCGAGAATGAGCTGGTCAGCAACAGGGCTAAATTATTAGTTTAGCCTACCTTCCATACCTGCATTTTTTTATTATGGAATTTGATATACTTGTATACTTTTCTATGATGACACATGCTTGCTAATAAAGTTATAAACTATTATAAACTATTAGTATGTTCACTGTAGCTTAGCCTCCAGGCTCCTGCAATTCCTTTACTGTCATGTTATATATTCCTTCTGGATTATGCAATTGATTGTTTATTATTTGACTTTGCCTTCTCGATTCTTGTCAATGAGTGAAGAGCCTAGTTTAAGTAAACCATTACGAGCAAAAGATCAGAAAAAACATAGTATTTTTGAGGTCAGAGTCGAAGAGTAAAGAGCTCAGTTTGAAACGACCATTATGAGTAAAAGATTAAAGATTAGAAATAAATACTATTTTTGACGTCAAATTGCAGCTCAAATCCTGATCAATGCGACAAAAAGATTTATAGTTGAGATTGACACCATAAAAAAACTTTATCAAAGGGTATACAAGAAACATAGATTTTATAAGTTTAAGTTATTATTGCATAAGAAAAGAAAGCATTTGAGTGGGCTTAATGGTTAAGAACATGTGTTATCACTTTAAAGGTCATTCGTTCAAGACCAGTGTGAGATAGAGTTGCTCATTAACCTATTGTGACAAGGCTCGAATGTGACTCGAATGTTAGGCAACCCTGAATATAATGACCAAAACCCTAATTTTAAATCCATCCATATATTCAAATTGCTCTACTGTCTCCAGAATGTTAAATCCATCCATATTCGAACTGTTCTACCTCTTAATTTGCTTCGAATCATTCTACCTCCTCGAATTGCTCTACCTCCATAGACTTCATCGTCTTCTAATTTGCAGTTTAATTCCTATTACTCTGTTTTCCACTCGACAGTTATTGGTTTTGTTTAGCTCACTGTTATTCCGTTCTCCTCAGCCTCTTCGTTAGGTTTGGCAATTTCCTCAAATTACTACGAAGAATGGATTCTGCTCAAGCTAGAGGTACAACCTTTCTCAAAATTTTCATCAAATTACTAACGTCTGAGGGCAATTGTCAAGAGTTGGATTCTCATGAGGTGTTTGAAGTCTCAACTTAGGTTCGTTTTGCCAACTACCTGTCAAAAGGAAATGCATGGTAGATAGTGCGGATAAAGGGGAGGAATAGTATTAGCCTTAAACTCTGCAATCAGTAATTGGGTGGATCATGGAGATGAGTGAAAGAAAATGTCTGCAATCAGTAATTGGGTGGATCACTGAGATGAGTGAAAGAAAATGCAGAGTAATGAGAATTGCAGTCTTTTGAATGGTGGATACATTATTTTTTTTATACAATGTAACCATTTCTGGAATGCAAAACCTCCAGACTCCGTTTTTTTATGATTCTCATTTCTCATTTTGTTACCAGTTTCCCATTTCTGATAACTAAGGAGCCAACAGAGAAAAAAATGAACCATATCAGTGCTTTAAAAATACTGAAATTGATCCAGGCAACAATCAAAACTTTTCTTCGAGTGAGTTGGCCAAGAAAGTGGTGACCAAAAAGGATTTTTCGAAATTAACCGGAAGTAAAAATGAAAAGTAAGGTTTGGCATAAAGGAAAAGCGCTCTGCTGGCTGTAGATATGACCTACAAATTGTTAGGAATTAGGGTTGTACCATTGTGAGGCATCTGAAAAGTCGAGCTGCTAACTAAATCATTCTACCTGAAATATAAAGTTAAAACATAGCAAGGCAAATGATTTTTTTTAAAATATGAACACCTTTTTTTTCCGAAATTTGTCATGGCCTGTGCTTCTGAAATATCTTTGTTTTTCAAATATATGAATCAATGTTTTAAAACTCAAAATCAGAATCGGTTAAGGGCCAACTTGGATTTAAGTCGGAATATTATAACAGAGTTGATTTAAATTTAGTGACTTGATCTAAAAAAAAATACATAAAATATTTAAATTAAAAAAAACAATATTTTAAATATTCTAATAAATTATAGTATTAAACACAAAATATTCAAAATTTATTCATGAATATACCTTATAAAAGTGAATATATCAAAATCTCTCGAAGTGCATTGTGCTATACATATCTCGAACAAAATACATAATAAATGAGGCCTAATGATTTGTAGAGTCCCAAAAACAACATTCTATGATGCCACTATATCATACATCAATGGTCATGCATTGATACATGTCATTGATGAACATGATCAAACATCAAACTCATCACCACTGCTAGAACTAGAAGTAGAACTAAAAGCAGAACAACTTTAAGATTAGGGGTAGATTTTAAGTTGCATCAAATGGGGAAACGATGACAAGTTGGATATGTGCCCCCAAAATTTTGGAAAACCAATACATACATACATCATAAAATTTTAAATTAATAAATGAGCAAGGGCATTTAAAAAAAATGAATGTGAAACATAAATCATAAATCATACATGTCAGTGGATCATTGCCTATAAAGGAATCCTATTCATCAATAGTACCATATGCATCCCTTTTATAGGCTCTAGCCCTTGCCTCTACCTTGAATCTCAAAGTTGATCCTCAAAGGACATGAGTGAACTATTCGACACCCTACAATTTTGATGAAATTTCCTAATCCAATCTTTACAATAAGGTAGAAAAAGCTTCACAGGCTTGATAAGTGATTTTGCTCGGGTGAAGAGTACATTTTTATTAAGGTCATGACAGCTGAGTTCAACAATTAACACCATCAACATCAAGGTATATAGAGGAGTTGATGTGCTTGATTAAATGTCAATCCCATACCTTTGTACATGATAGAATTTGGTTGGAACTTTGCATCCCAGAAATCTAAAACTATTAAGTCGATTGAATTTTGAGTAGGATCTAAAATTCTACTTTTTCCATATGCAGTCTAATGAGATTGGAACCATTCTCAAACATCCTCAAACAATTAATGATCATGTAAATTTTTTTTAGTAAAAGTGACATTCTCCTTATCTTTCATTTTTTATCCTTTTATTATAAAAATTTAATGTTACCAAATACTGCACATAAACTAAACAAACTAGGTTTTTTATAGTCAAATCAGTTAGTTCAGATCGAAACTTGGTCGAATTAACCAATTCAATACTAACCTGGCCGAATTGGTGTCCAACTCGGCCAATTCAGTACCAAACCAACCACAGGATCCTGTTTGAAGGCCGAGTAGACTCGGTAGAAGGTCGACTTGATCAACTGAACGGTGTCCGAGTTCACGATTTTTAAAACAGAGATCTGAATTGTGTATTTGAAATCCTTTCTTAATAATTTAAGGAAAAAAATGATGTACCAATGACGTGTATGCCTCGATGAACACCCTGGTCTAGTGTTTTGTGGATCCATATCCAAGAATAAGAGGAATGAATTCTTATTTCTTTGGAGAACAGAATTGCTAAACATTATTAAGTCACATTATTAAGTCACTTGCAAGCAGAAAATTGAAATTAAGCAGAACTGTAAGTGTTACATTGCAAGAGTTTCAAGAAAGCGAGAATGAAGTGCCTTAAAATGTAATTAGTAGGTTATTTGAATGCCATATTACTTTCAAATTTCCGTGTTTGTCTGATTTGTTTACATACTGTTGAATTGCTTGTTTAAATTTTGTTGGCTCGAATGGTTCTTCATCCTATCTCTAAATTTTAGGTTTGTCTATGTAGATGTAGTGGTGTGGGATAAAGTGTATGGTTGAAAATGAAAATTTAAAAGTTTAATCTAGCTTTATTAAGTAAAAGAGAGATCAAATTTAAGATTTATTAAATAAAAGAGGGATTAAATTTTAATTTTTTTAGTTTAAAAACAAAATAATTATATTTCAAAAATTGGATCATTTTAAAATCTATACTAATAATAAACAAATTTCCTGATAATAAACCTAATAATTAAAAATTTACAAATTTCCTAATAACCTGTCATGTTTTCTCTGGAAAATATTAATTCAATCAACTTCCTCTCAGCAGATAATGCAAGGTAAATACAGTGATCAATCCACTTCCTCACAGGAGCAATAAAATGTAGTTGACAGTATTTTTTGGATTAGAATCCATTAACAAAACCTTAGGCAATCCACAGCTTCAGGCGATTGGCATTGTCTTGCATGGTTGATAAGTTTCTGCTTTGCAATTGTCTGTGGGGCTCAACCAACTCCACAGGCATTGCCCATGTGACACAAGTTGGCAACTGCTACTTGCTTAGTAATAAATCAATTCATCCTCACCTTTGCTGGTGCAAGGATTAGGGTGAACCATAGTAGCAATATTTTGCTGGTTGCAAATTGGACTTGTGAGCCGTAACCAGTTTAGTGCCTAAACCCAGAGAAATTTGGCATGGCATGGCAAACACTCGCTGTCAAATAGTGAAACTTGAGCATTTTATTCATCGTAATAAATCAATTCATTACTTGGGCATTTTATTACTTCTTAGTAATAAATCAATTCATCTTCACCTTTTCTGGTGCAAGCATTAGGGTGAGCCATAGTAGCAATATTTTGCTGGTTAAAAACTGGACTTGTGATCCGTATCCAGCTAAACCCAGAAAATTTTGGCATGGCATGGCAAACACTCGCTGTCAATTAGTGAAACTTGGGCATTTTATTCATCGTTTTTCTAAGGTTTTCTAATACATCCAGCGGTAAATTGCCAGAGGCAGCCCTAATCGAGTTTGAATCTTGGGTTTGGTTAGAATAATGGAAACTTATCAAAGGAGATCAGCAAGGAAGAACCGTCTTTATTCTGTCAGTCCTTTGGTCCCTATTGCTGGAAATCTACAATCCCCCCATAATTGAAAGAAAAAATAAAAATAAAAATAAAAATTGACGTTCTGAATTTTCATATCTTTAAAACAGAGATTGTCCATTGGCCCCTGCAGTCTAGGAAGCATAGGCCACCATACCTGATCATTTTTCTTACCCAGGTCTCCAAACTTTGAGTTAAATATCACTTCTGCCAAGTTTTCGTTTCCAAGGCCGGAAGGAACGACTTTAAGGAGGTGGATAGTATGACTCCAGTAAGCTGTCTCGTATCAAATGTAATTGACCACACATCGAATCCACTGCGAGCCACTGATCACACGGGTTTTTTCGTTTTCAGGAAAGAAAAACCAAAACCAAGAGCTCAATTTGACGGACATATGCCCGTCATGAGGCATTTTACCCATCAAAAAAAGGTTAAAAATTTTAACATTGCGTCTCAAACAACGACAAACAATTTGTTAAAATGTAATTCTTTTTCAAACAGTCATTAATATTTAGTAATAGGTTTGTTAAGATTGTATATAAAAATAAGTGTTGCTATTTAACTTATGTGGTGTAAAAGTATGATGATGAGTAAGACTATATGAGTAGAAGCTTGGATCGTTTGATAATTCTGGAATAGAAGCTAGGGTTTTAGCTTAGGTGTGTTCCAAGGGTTGTCTTAGAGTCTTTATTCAGAGACTCAAACAATTTGATTTGTTATTAGTTTTTTTTGATCGAAATGCTCTCGAGGGCATTATTATAATAATGAGGAGGGCTTTTTTGAGTGTGTGATGAAAAGAGAATTCCTTATTAAGAACTACAAAGCTTGTCTAGGGAACTCAGTTGAGTCTCTTTATGAGGGTTATATTTTAAATCCAAAACTATTCATTCTTGGGTATGAAACTAAGCTGTAAGCTAAAGGGTACAGCTTCCTTTGGTCAAGGAGGGATTTTTCTTGAGTAAAACAAGCCCAATAAAAATGTAAGCAATCTAATTGTTGGCTGCCCAACCCGCCCAACCAAAAAAGAATGGATTTGTGACATTAGTAGAGGCACTTCAAGACTTTCCTAGCTTTTATTTACTTATTGGGTCTTTCAGTAGGAAGATAGCCAGGGTGATTGTTAAGTACATTTAGGAAGGGAAAATGCACTTTGAATACTATACATTTAATATTTAAAATCTAAAATATATTCTTATTATTAGCTTCTTTTTTTTCAGAAAGAAAAAAACAACCTTATATTGAATAGAAGTTGCATCATAAATAATAGCGATTACAAACAGCAAAAAGCATTTGCTAAAGAAACCATGACAAAGTATCAAATATCTAAAAGCACCACCAGTGCAATATCAAAACGACCATGGTCAAGTAGCAACTACACAGACTTAACACTGCTAACTCATCGTGAGTGACACCCAGCCTGACAAAAAGCCAAAATATCGTACACATAAATCATAGCGGACCACTGATAACTACGACGTTTAAGCGGCTAGAAATACTGCAAGGAATTTCATTTGTGTACAGCATAAACCCCTTCGTTCATCATGGAGTTGAACGCGAATACAAGTGTGGTGTTGCAAATTTCATTATGATTATTGTTAAAAATAAATTATTATTATTAGTGAAGAACTCATATTTGAATGTTGAAAACTAATTAAAGTAATGAAAGGGTTAATGTGAAAGACTATGTTGAAAACTAATTAAAGTAATCAAAGGGTTAATGTGAAAGACTATGTTGAAAACTAATTAAAGTAATCAAAGGGTTAATGTGAAGGACTAATGTGTCTCATCAATTTAGAAACCAATAATATATATATATATATAATTAATATTTTAAAAAGAGAGAATTTGGGAGTATTATATATGCATGTAAAAATATGTCATTGTATCAATTAATATCACATATAATAATAATAATAAACGACTCAAAATAGACATGGCATCAACATCATTAATAATGCTATTGGAGTGAGGTAGATTGTTATCACATCAACTCACAAACTTGCATCCCGAAACCAATGTTTATATTGACAACTTTTAGTGCCCTTCGTGGTTAATTAATTAATGGTGTCATTATTATTCACATACTTGTGGAATCTTCTATGATGCCTAAAGATCATTCAATGTGGACTGTACTAGTGATCAGAGAATGTCAAGGCTCATCAAACACATTTCAGTTCTTCAGTTCATCATAAAGGGTAAAATGAAAAAAGTGTGATTTAAAATGCATTTTGGAAGTGGGTCGATGGAGAAATGGGAAGGGTTTCACTCGTCTCTCTCTTCCCAACCATTCCTAACACAAACCCAGTTAGGGATTCATCTACATGGTGATAATAAGCATTCTAGTGGTTGGCTTGAATGAGGAGTTGCATATATGAGGACATATAGAGGAGTCAAGTTGTCTCTACTAAGTTTCTTTCTATTTTTTTTGTATCACGAGGCGTATTCTTCTACTCATGGTTATGGGATACCCTATGTGTTGTGATGACATCCTTATCTTATACTTGGTCACGAAATATTGTGATCACAATTGGTTTTTAGATGGGTATTTTCTTGTCATGGTGGCTTCATGACAATATGCTTGTGGTTTTATGAACCTTAACTCTGGTGGCTTGTGTTGCAACCCTTATGTTCACCTCATGTGATTGGTGGCTCTTGGTGCTTGCATCAACGATGTAGTAATTGGGTATGGAGATAGTCCTATGAATTGTGTCTTATCTATCTAGCTAGTCTATGTGTTTTGTGTTTCTCTAGTTTATGTGTTTTATGGTGCTCCTATATGGTGTGGGATTTGAATTTGTACTTTAGAGAGTATGGTCACTAAAGGTTTTTGTCATAACTTCTTATGATGGTTATATTTATTCATGGGGCCTAGTTTTGAATCATGGTGACATTATTATCTCTCATGGTGGCCAATATATGACCCAACTTGTGCTTTATTTCCCATCTTAGTGTGGTCATAGTGTCTTTTCTTAGCATGGAAGCTAGGTTTATAAGTGGTTAGTTTATTGTTTGATTTATCCCAAGGAGTGTGTCATTCTCACAAACTATCGACAATGTTTGCATTGTCTATATTTGGATTTTCTCTAGCTTTTGGAGGTTGTGATTGTGACCTACCTTTTCTGTATAAAAGTTATCTTTGTAACTTTTGTTTTAGTAATAGTTAAAGAAAGATTTGTTAAACATGATATGTAGATTGGTTTGTATTTAAGTGAGTTGGGTCTTGGCATAGCCTAAACCTTGCGAATGGAACGTTTTCCTTACTAGACTCAAACTTGACTCAGGAAAAATCCCACACAACACATCATTTTTGTACCCTTTATTTATCATTTGTTATTTTATTCACTCACCCACACCCACACCCACACAAACACATTCCATAGAGGAGGGGGAAGCTAAGATAACATGCATGTTCTTCATGTGACCATTCAACAATCATGCTAGAAGGATTACCACTACCTTTGTTGGCATCCCATTCGCATAAGGATCATGGTATACTGAGACTTATACATTTTAATGAACTAGAACTCACAACCAATATGGGGGAGAACACAAGAGGATAGGAGTTTTCAATGTTGTAAAAACTAATTCAAGATATTAATCATGAGACATCTAACTATTTAACATTCACTGTACCCTCATTGTATTACTAATCATAGTATGTAGAGAGTTATGCGATGCATTGGAAAAGATATTACAAACAATGTGGGATAACAAATACATGGGAATGGGATTTTAAAGTCAGAAACTATTCCAAGATGCCAAATAGAGCATATAAAATTGTTTATTATTCTATTTATTATTCATTGTTATATTACCAGCGTAGATCCAAATCCTAGGCTCTATCAAGTGCTGGGAGGGATCAAACCTCTTATTAGGTATTCCACTCAATGAACTATCAACTTTGGTGTGTCCTATATATAGCCATTGATTTGATTCAAACCAAAAGACACATCTTTTTATTTAAGGTCCACATATAATATTTTTATTATTAATATTTAATATCATTTATGGCTGACATATAATATTTATTATTATTTTTTATTTTGTTATGAACCAACATTACAACATTTCTCCATACATGGTTTTAAGACCATATGCAAGGCCCTCCTACAACCATGGGTTGTTTCGGAGGCCTTGCACATGGTCTTAAAACCATTTGCAAGGTCCTCCTAAACCATGGGTTGTTTAGGAGGCCTTGTACATGGTTTTAAAATCATGTGCAAGGCCCTAGTAAACCATGTACAATAAAACCATGGGTTATTAGAAGAAGTTGCACATGGTTTTAAAACCATGTGCACGGGCAACATTTTTTTGAGGATAATTCAATTTATTTTTATTTTGTTAGGTAAGAACATTACAACATCTCCCCCATATTGTGTTTTTTCTTGACCCACATTTTTTTTAAGGATAATTAAATTTTTACTCTTTTATTGTTTTGTTAGGTAGGAAGATTACAACATCTCCCCCATATTATGTTGTTTTTGTGGCTGACATTTATTTTGGCCTATAATTAAATTTTTTATTTTTTATTTATAAAAATAACGTTGCATAACGTTACAAGATCTCCCCCATACTGGGCTATAGAGTGCCTCTCGGCGCAATCACTAACCAACACTGAAGACATCATACATAACACAAGGTATTTGAGAAAGAACACATATTCATCTCACAACCAATTACCATCATGTTAGTGGAAGTGACACTGTCTCTATGGACACCCCAATTGGCATAAAAAATCATGGTTTATATGTTGTCATTGTTGATGTATTTCTAACTTCGGAATATATTATCATATATCTTATCATTGTATGTTGTTTTACCCCCATTGGGGATGTGCTTACCCCCTTGCGAGATGTCTTAATTGTGTCTAGACCTTGAGGTACGACCTCCATTGTAAGTCGAGGCAATAGTCCCCATTGTAACATCATGTAATGTGTATTTGGAGTCTCTCTAGGAGAAGTCGTCCCTGTTAGGAAAGACATGTGGGCCCCAATATTATGTTTGGGTAGTGACTTGAAAGGGTATAAAATGGAAAGCGATCTCCCTCTTTTATACACACCTCACACTCTCAAGTTCGCATGAGAGAGATAGAGAGGAGGAGGAGAGATATATAGCTGTTGAATACTTCTTATTACTGCTTTTAATCATCTTACTATTTTGAGAAAGTTTATGGGGCTTTCTCCTTTATGGTGTCCTCGGTGAAAATCTTTGTGTCTCCTGTATATTTTATATCTTATGCATCTTGTTGTACTTGTTATTCTTTCGATAAAGATCCTAGATAGTCTAATCAAATCTAAAGAAAAACTAACATGGTATCAGAGCCTCTTTGAAAGAAGGCACTATGCAACTACAGAAACTAGGGCTTCCTAGCTCAAGATGTTCTCTCCACGGATCATAAAAAAAAGAGGGCTAAGCTAACTCGCCTCAGTAGGACGCATATTTTGGTGGAAGCATTTTCAAGATTTAAGAAGTTTCAGTTTTGACCTTGTCACTGGTGCTGGGAGGAACTAGGGCATCATGTCTCGGAGGCTTCCCACCTCAACTTTTAGAAAGTGACCTAGTTGAGCAACTCGCCTCAAGGAGGCACATATTTCTGTCCAAACAGAATTCCCAAAATCCAAATTTGGAAAATTAGGGTTTCTCTAACAAACCCTAGGTCAACCAGCTTTGGAACCAGGTCAGACACCTTAGATCGGTCACGATCTAAATATTTGTTTTTTCCATTTGAGGTTCTCATTTGAAAAGACGACTCACCGTACTCAACTTGAGGACAAGCTTGGAGGGGATGATAACTTCCGAGCATAGAAGTACATAACCTCTCTGATGCTTGAAGAAAATGACTTGGATCAGTTTATCACTAGAGAAGTTCCAGAACCAGAGGGAGATGAGGCTAAGGTTGCTCATAAGAGAAGCATGGCTAAGGCTAAGAGAATCATTGTAGATTCCATTAAGGACAACCTCACCCCCATGTTTCTTCATTCAAGACACTGAAGGAAGTATACGATGCTTGACAAAGATGTTCGAAGGAAAGAAAATCAACAGGAAGATGACTTTGAGGAACCAGTTGAAGAATGCGAAGATACATAACTTCGAGACTATACAATCTTACTTCATAAGGGTTGTGCAAATAAAAGGACAACTTCAAGTGGTTGAAGAGAATGTCAAAGAAGGATAAATTGTAATGACTACCTTGAATGGTCTCCCTAGGTCATGGGACTTATTCATTCAAGGGATCTGCGCAAGAAGGAGGATAATCTCTTTCAGAAGAATCCAAGAAGAATGTGCAAAAGAAGAAGTTCAACTCATGATAAGAGAAGAGAAGACGGGAACAACTGAAGATCAAGCTCTCATGGTTCACACCAGGAAGAACTTCAAGAAGAAGTAGAAGAAGGAGAACTTTCGTCGCAACAAGAAGAAGGACAAGAAACCGAAGAATACCAAGAGAGACAATTCAAATGTTCGATGCTACACTTGTGATGAAAAGGAAATTTTGCAAGAGTTTGTCCCATCACTAAAAGGAGACACCATGCTCATGTTGTCGAAGATGATGAACCAACAAACAAAATATTCATACGGGAGAAGGATGATTCAGGTGAAGAGTATGTGTTAATCTCGGCACTTACTGGCACCATCTCACACGGAAGCAATGATTGGCTTGTGGATAGTGGAGCTTCTAAACACGTGACAGGATACAAGGGATCATTCGTTTATATGTATGAACATGGGTCGCCTCACAAGGTGAAACTTGGGGATGATTACCAATACCCCATAAAAGGGAGTGGAGAAGCTCCATACAATCTTGACTCCAAGAAATATTTAAATATGCAGGATGTGCTATATGTTCAATAATTGAAGAAGAATATTTTCTCCATCTATGCACTAGATGCAAAGGGAATTAGTGTTTATTTTGTCTATGTCCAAGTTATGATGTGTCCCAGAGGAAATACAATAGAGGATGCAACAATTATTGGAGAAGAAAACAAAGACTTGTACAAGCTAAAGGGATAGCATGCACATGAACTCGTTCATGAGTCAATTGAACCAAGCGAACTATGGCGCAAAAGGCTTGAACATGTGCACTACATGGCACTACCAATGGAAGGCAAAGAAGTTTTAAGACTGCAGAGATCCAGGAAAAGCATGAAGGCATTTTCAAAGGATGTGCACAAGGAAATAATGTGAAGAAGACATTTCCCGGCAGTGAGAGCAAGGCCAAAGGAATATTGGAGATAGTACACTCAAATGTTTTTGGACCCATATATTCTAACTCATTTAGTAGGTATGTGTACTATGTTTCATTTATAGATAACTTCTCACATAAGGCTTGGAAATATTTCTTGAAAGGGAAAAGTGAAGTTTTCAGTAAGTTCAAGGAATATAAAGCCTTGGTCAAGAACCAGACTGATAGGAAGATCAAGACTATACGGTAAGATAATGGCGGAGAGTTCACTTTGTAAGAATTCAAGGAACTCTACAAAGAGTCTGGGATTAAGAGAGAGTTGAGAACTCCATACTATCCTCAACAGAATGGGGTTGTAGAATGAAAGAACCAAACCATCATGGAGCCAGCAAAAACTATGCTGCATGACCAGGATCTTCCTATGCAGCTTTGGGTGGAGGAAACAAGAACAACTGTGTATGTACAAAACCGTACTATCATTGAGTACTTAACAATAAGACAACTGAAGAATATTTCCAAGGAGAGAAACTAGAAGTCAGCCATCTGAGAATATTTGGTTGCTCGGTGTACACACATATCAAAAAGGAGAAAAGTACCAAGCTCGATCCTTTTGGGAGGAAGGGTATATTCGTAGTATACAGTGATACATCAAAGTCCAATGAATATACTTATTGGGATTTAAGAAGATCAACGTCAGTAGAGATGTAACCTTTGATGAAGACTCAACATACTTAAGATCGAGGAGGACTGTTGTCCAAGAAGTCGAGGAACCTGAAGAGACAAGAGTCCGAGAAATGGAAATTGGAGAAGCAATTCCAGAATACCATGAAGATCACGACATGACTAAACCACAACAACCTGTAGATACATTCCTTGAGAAACTCCCACAAGAGGAAACCGGCATGGGCACGGGAGCTCATACAAGAAGCTAAAAGGTATGGTGCTCTAAAGGGAATACACAAAGAGAGAAAGAGGGAAAATCCCTACAATAGCTATGTGGCCCTGTTGTGTGACATCATTGATAGATAACCTTCCACCTATGAAGAGGCTGCATAAAAGAAAGAATTAAAGGTTGCTATGATCAAGGAATATCAGTCGATAATGAGGAATGATGTATGGGAGATAGTTCTGAGATTGGAGAAGAAGTCTTTGTGAGCTCAAAGTGGATCTACAATATCAAGCATGCTGTAAATGCCAGCATCGAGAAATACAAGACAAGGTTCCTAGCATGAGGATTCTCATAGAAAAAAGGCATAGATTAGGAAGAGATATTTGCACCTGTGGCGAGGTGCACTTCCATTAGGAACATACTTGCTTTGGCAGTAGTTATGAAATAGAAAATACACCAGATGGATGTCAAGAAAACCTTCTTGAATGGTGTAGTCGAGGAGGAAGTGTATGTGGAAAAACCACTGGGATTCGAGACACATGAAAAGAAAACCCATGTGTGCAAATTGAAGAAGGCCTTGTATGGATTGAAATAAGCACCAAGGACATGGTACGATAGAATAGATGGCTTTTTGATGAGATTGGTATTTACCAAGAGTAAAGTGGATTCCAACCTCTACTTTAAGGTGGAAGACATAAGACATGTGATACTCCTGCTATATGTCGATTGCTTGTTTCTGATAGGAGAAGAGGAACTCATTACAGATGTAAGGGGGAGACTTGCTACAGAGTTCGAGATGAAATACTTAGGTATGATGCATTACTTCTTAGGCATGGGGGTGTGGCAGAGTGAAGATGGAATCTTCCTTGGGAAAGGGAAGTATTACAGTGGAGATTATGAAGATATTCAGAATGTTGGACTGCAAGGAGTTAGCCACACCTATGGAATCTAACTTGAAGCTTATGAGTGATGCTTCATCTGAATCGGTTGATGCCACGATGTATCATCAGATGATTGGATCATTGATGTATGTAACAAATATGAGACCAGACATGTGCTTTGCAGTGATCACCCTGAGCCAGTTCTTGACGGGTCCGAGACATGTTCACCTGATAGCTACAAAGCATGTTTTGAGGTGCCTAAAAGGTATAGTGGATTATGGGCTCAAATATGATGCAAATCAAAAGATTAACCTACACGGTTATATTGATTCAAACTGGGCATGTAGTGCCACTGAAAGGAAGAGCACCTTAGGTTGTTTCTTGAGTTTGGGATCTGGCATGGTCTCCTAGTTCTGCAGGGAGCAATCAAGTGTGGCGCTGAGTACAACCGAGGCAGAGTATGTTTTTGCTTGCTTGGCCAGTTGCAAGGAAGTGTGGCTGTGAAAGATGTTGTCTGATTTATGTGATATCTAGTTGGATATGACTTGTATCTTCTGCAACAATCATAGTTGTGTGAAGCTATCATAAAACCTAGTGTTCCATGACAAGTCGAAGCACATCAAGATCAATTTACACTATATCAGGGATATGGTGTAGATAGGAGTAGTGAATCTCTAGTAGGAGGCAACAAAGGAGCAGATAACCAATGTGTTGACCAAGCCTCTTGCAAGAGTGAAGTTCGAGTACTTCAGAGAAAGACTTGGTGTGATTCAGATCGAGATCCCTTTAAAGAGGGAGTGATGTGTTCTAGCATAGCTAGAGAAGACATGTTGTCTGAGCATAACATCCTGGTGAAGCTCGTAGGTTACTTGAACATAATCAATCATGTAGGTTATCCTTGGATAAGTCTTAACAAAGATTGTAGGCTATTCTTAGATGTAATAAGTCCTAATGTGTTCTATGTTAGAAATAACTGATGCATGATATCTCACGTGGGAAATGTGACAGGTTGTCTAAGCGAGAAAAGTATTGGTGAAGGAGGATGCTCGGATGTAGTCAGTCCTCTGGGTTGTCCTCAGATGTAATCAGTCCCGGTGAAGCTCATAGGTTATCCTTAGACGCAATCTGTCCCATGACAGGTTATTCAAGTGTAAAATGAGACCTGACGTGGTATGCAGGTTACTCAAATGTAATACGCCCTATGGGTTTTCCAAGTGTGAAATGAGGCCTGACATGGTACACATGTTACTTGGATGTAATACACCCTAAAGGTTGTTTGAACGTAAAATATCCTAGACATAGGTTGTTCAGATGTAATAAGTCCTTGAGGTTGACCATAGAACGCAAAAGGTCCTGATGTAGCAAGTTGTTTGGTTGTAATCTGCTCTTCAATATATATCTATACATGTGTGTTCCCATGTTGAGATGATAAGGTCATGAAGCATGATAGGTGCACCTAGGTGGTTCTACTAATAGAACATAGGTTGACCGTGCAGAGATGTAATGCACTAAGTGTGCTCCTAGGCGATTCTCGCATAGTAGAAGTTGCAGGTTGTCTTAATGACATGAAAATCATCATGGCTTACTACTATGGTGAAAGAATGTAGGTTGTCTGCATCTAAAGCTTCATTCTTTGTATTGATTTGTGCAGGGAAAACGAGATGATTTGGATACGATGATATGAAGGTAGGAGACATAGGTCATTTCCATGGCAATGTAAAGAAGGTCTTGAACCATTCCTAAGAGAAGGCTTGCTCGAGATGTGATGAAGACATAGATGAGGATTAGACCTACACCCAGTCAAGAGAGGGATGGCTTTGTAGAAACTTTCGATGACAAATAGTACTGATAGATGATCAATTATAAGAAGATGATGTCAGTAGCTTCGATGATGACTCTATGACTCCATGATGATGACTCTGCGATGAAGAATTGACCAAAAGTGTTGATGACTGTGGAGAGAGAGAATAACTTCTTAGTTAATAGGGAGTGTTGATGTATTTGTAACTTCAGATTATATTCTGATGTATTTTATCATTGTATATTGTTGTACCCTCATTGGGGATGTGTTTACCCCCTTGCGGGATGTCTTAATTTAGGTCTACCTTGAGGTACAACCTCTGTTGTAATTCGGGGCAATAGTCATAGTGTAACATCATGTAATGTGTATTTGGAGTCTCTCTGGGAGAATCTACCCTTGTTAGGGAATACATGTGGGCCCTAGTCTTATATTTGGTCAGTTACTTGAAAGGGTATAAATATGGAAGCACTCTCCCTCATTTATACACACCTCACACTCTCAAGTTTGCATGAGAGAGAGAGAGAGGAGAGATAGATAGCTACTGAATACTTCTTATTATTGCTTTTGATCATCTTACTATTCCGAGGAAGTTTGCAGGGTTTTCTCCTTTATGGCTTCTGCGGTGAAAATATTTGTGTCTCGTGTATCTTTTATATATTATGCATCTTGTTGTACTTGTTATTCTTTCAGATAAAGATCCTATATAATCTAATGAGATATAAATAAAAACTAATGGTCATGAACCATACCTCACAAACATTGTGAATAACACAAAAGTGGAGAAAATATTTTATAGTTATAGAAACTATTCCAAACTCCATCGAAGATTGATTGGAACATTTAGTATTCATTTTATCATTATACACATCAACCCACACAATCTGTCCTCTAGAAAAAGGAGGTCCTCAACCAAATAAATATGCGTATTCATCACTCAACCAATCAACCATTCATATTACGAGGAGAACCACTGTCTCTATAAAGAAGAATAATCAAAATTAACAACCCAAAATCACTGTAATTCAAGTTCTTCTTAAAAAAACTTAACTATGAAAAGTTGGGAGTAAAAAATGGTGAACATAAATTTTGACCTTTTATTAAGCAAAGTGAATGAAGGGAAGGGAAGAAGACCAGACCTAAGTCACTAGGTATTCTTGACCCAATGATATCAATAAATCAAAAGAAGACAAGATGATATATTTCGATAAAGACAAGCCTAATTCATGGATAAGTTTTAGTAGATTAGTATATTATCATCCCTATCCTATGCTTATTTCAATGGTGTTTCCTATTATATCCAAAATTCAAAATAAGAACAAAATGGTTTGAGAAAACCATACAAGCAGCTAGTGATATTGCAAGACATCCACTAGACTCTAGGAAGACTAGATCTCAGTTTCACAATGCTTTCTCCACTTGTGATTCAAATATTCCATATAAGTGTTTTATGATGGTTGGATTTGACCCACAATCATACGAAGAAGCATCACATGGCCCAAGATGTAAATCAACCATGCAAGAAGAGTTCAAGTCTTTGCAAGACAATGAAACTTGGGAGTTGGTTCCTCTACCTTCCAAGAGGAAACTATTGCAATGTAAGTGGGTTTATGGGACCAAGATGGTTGTTGATGGTTCGGATGTGAAGTATAGGTCCAGGTTGGTTTCCAAAGGCTTATCCCAAGTCCATGGAGTGGAATATACAGAGAAATTTGCACCGGTTTTAAAGATGGACTCAATAAGGCTAGTTTTGGCCATTGCTGCATCTAAGTGATGAGAGGTGAACCATATGGATGTAGAGAGTGTTTTTCTTCATGGTGACCTTCATGAGGAGATTTACATGCAGTATACCGAAGGTTTCATGATCCTTCACTTGTTTTCAAGTTGAATAAGTCTCTCTATGGCCTCAAGCGAGCCCCCAAGGCTTGGTATGCAAAGATGGACAACTTTCTTCTCTCACAAGGCTTTGAAAGATGAAAATATGATCCTAATGTGTATTTGCAAAATTTATATGAATCTATTCAGATCATAGTACTATGTTGATGATATTTTGATCATTAAAAGTTGCATTTCTGATATAGGTTCAATTAAGTCTTCATTGCACAATGCATTTTCTATGATTGACTTATGATTGTTGAAACATTTTCTTGGCTTGGAGATTGAAAAATATGATGTAGATACCAAGGTAAGCCAATCAAAGTATTCTTTAGACATGTTATTAAAGTTCAAAATGGTTGAATGTAAAGCAGTGAAGTGTGCCTTTCTTTCAGGAATAAAACTAGGTGATTTTGGTTCATCTCCATTGGTGAAAAACATAGGAAACTAGTTGAGAGCTTGTTGTATCTCACACACTCTCAATATGATTTGGATTATGAAGTAGGTGTTGTTGCAAGTTATATGCAGGATCCTCATGATATCCATTTGAAGGCTTCTAAAAGGATCTTGCAATATGTGTAAGGAACCAAACACTTCGATATGCACTATGTTGCTAGTTCTCCACTAGAACTAGTAGGATTTACTGATTTAGATTGGGATGGAGATTCCACTGAGAGGAAGTCCACTTCATGTTATGTATTTATGCTTGCACATGGTCCCATATGATGGTGAAGTAAGAAACAACACACTGTATCCATTTCATCAGCTAAGGTCAAGTACAGAGGAGAAGTGAATGCATCTACACAACGTGTGTGGTTGCAAGGCATTCTTGGAGAACTTGCTTTTGCATTTGATTCACCCACTGTCATTTGGTGTCACAATCAAAGTGAAATCAAGATATCCACAAATCCAGTATAGAGACAGAGTACCAAGAACATTGAGATTCACATGCACTACATCAAGAGCTTGGTGCATGAGCAGGTGATATCATTGCAATATTTCCCACATGCAGAGCAAACTGCTGACATCTTCACCAAGAGCTTCATAGAGAAGACATTCACATATCTTCGACCACTCCTTGGAGTGGGCGACACATGGTTATGAATGATATTCACTTTCATATATTTCTCCTTGTGCATTTTAGAGGGGAGGTTTTATTCCCATGTGGTTTTCCTTCTTACCTTGGTTATATGGGCAAATAGATTTTTGTAAGAGGTGACTTGATCCTTAGTTGCCAAGGCCTCAACTTTTGATGTGGGTACACTAAGTAAGGATTAAGGGGGGTTGTTAGAAAATCATACCACCTAGTACCATAGTCACATACCACCTAGGACCATACTCACATTCATTTTCACTTATGTTGCATAGTCCAAACATTGGTTATGATGGATTCCTAAGGTTATTGAGAGATTTTGGACCATTAATTGCACCCACCTCCCACATTTTGGTCAACTAGGAGAATGAACACCCTCATTAATGAAATTTTAGTCCCTTTGGGTGCTCCCACTCCTTTAATCATGGATCTGGTTTGACCAGAGGCACCCATGCATTCTTTTTGAGTGTTTTTTGCTATTTTGGACCATTTATTGTTGTCTGGAGCTACTCCCACTCACCCATGCACTCATGCGCACCTACCTGGCCGTTATTTATGCCCAAGCATTCTTGTGCAACATTAACATGGCCATTCATGACCGTTTGAGGTGGTTTTGGAGCTTATTGGTCCACCGAGGGGGGTTTGAGGTCCAATCTATGCCTACCACATGCATGCCACCAATTTTTCTCCAAAGGATAACGATTTTATCATATTGTAATGTAATCATATTCCATACATGTTCACAAGTTGAACTCTAATATAAAACTCATGTATTAGCACCATCTCTATGTGTTAATTTTTCTCTTTTACATTGTTGTCTTCATGGATTGTCAAATTCTTTTGTTGAGGATTCTCTTAGCTTCTAGATCTTGTTGTGAATTAGAATTGTCCATTGGGCGTAGCTCGGGTGGTTGGGAGATTTGGTTATTGTGCTCCCCACCCGGGTTTGAATCTCATCGAGGACATTTGCTCTTGGGAGCCCTTGTATGTAATGAAACATTAGGCTAGTGAGTTGTTTATCGTGATTAATGATGCCCAAGTTCATGTGTACTTTCCTAGCGAGTATAAGATATTTTCCCGAATGGACGTAGCCATAGTATAAAATTGGACTTTCTTTCATGGTGAACCACTTATATATATAATTGTTATAAAAAAGAACAATTCAAGTTATTGACAACATTATTTTTATTTCATTTTTGATTGAGAATATTTTCTTTTAAGTCTTCTCAAGATTTTTAAGTTGTAAGGATGGGATTTGGATCATATATTGAGATCCTTTGATTCAAGCAGATTCATACAAGATTTCAATAAGCATGCGTGACCATCAGTTTTAAAGTGAAATAACGTTTGTCAAGATATTAATGGTCATTTGCAAACAACTTTTTTGAGTAAATGGAAATCATGTATTAATATCTGATGATTTATGCTTGCGGCAATAAATAATTCTTAACCAAGAAGCACACAAATTAGAGCCTATGAATTTCTTTTAAATTCATAGTTTATAAAATTATTCATATTATTCATTTTCGCATTTTAAAGGTGTTAATTTGTGACGATTCCTATTTTAACCTTTTTTTTTCCATAGAAAAAAATTATAATTTTATTATATTGTGCACATGGGCCACTATCAAAAAAGATAAGTGTACATTTGATCTCGAACAACTCAAAAGAGATATACACACTCAAAAAATATGTCTTAACTACATAACCAGATTAACACTATGTCAATCAAATGTCTCAAAAATTCCTGTTTTAACCTATAAACACACATGTTACATTTGAGAACATTTTAAATTTAGAATTCCACGTTATTCATTTTTCCAAAATGGTGTAATGCATATTTTTATTAATCAGAGGAGAAAGAGTATAAACATTTAGTAGATTATTAGTTTAATATTATAATATTCATTTTTCCCATGGTAATGACGTCAATGATTTGTTTTTGTTAATTCAAGGACATAAAGGATGTAAAAAAATAAACATTGTTACATTTGATAACATTTTAACTTCATAGTTCATAATATTGTGAGATTCACATATGATTTGTTTTCATATTATAATGAGGTGATGTATATTTTTATTAACTTTAAAAGTAATAATATTAATAAATAAACTAAATAATGGAGTACAAGACTTAATATATAAATATTGTGATGTATATTTTTATTAACTTTAAAAGTAATAATATTAATAAACAAGTGGAATAAGCAACAAAGTTGCTTAGTACCTGCCTCCTAAGAAAAAATTGAAAATATATAGCAATAGGATAATTTTGCTATAAAAATATATGATAAAACAAATATAATTACAATTTGAAAGAAATTAAAACAAAAATGAATTAAAAAATGTCCATTTAAATACGATATAGGTTATTGCAATGTAGCATAAAACAAGCATATTCAAGCTTCCTTACATACTTCTAGTAATATTCTTGACTTACGTTATAAAAATATGCAAGTTTCTTTATAGAGTAGCATAAATAGGAAATGAGAAATAATCACTTATAAGACTATAAATTAATATCATTGTTGTGAAAATAGTTTATCCTACCCATCGGTACCTCCTTTCTCCTCTAACATATTATAATTTAAAAGAAAATTATAAAACTTGTAATTCAACACGTGATGTTCCACATCAATCCATTACATAAGGATAGTGGAATTTAAAGTAACGTTTTGAATGATTAAGATGCTAGTTTCTAAGCATATATTGTAATCTAGTGTGGTTAATAATTTGGAAGAATATCCTAGTTTATATTAGAGGGTGCACTTTGCTTCTAAAAGTGGGATGGTTATTATTTGGTATAAACCCATCACATAATTTATAAGTGGAATAGGTATTATGTGGCATAACCCATCACCGTATATAAAATTTTGGCTCGGTTCTATTATTTGGTTATAATTTATAAGTGGAATAGGTATTATGTGGCATAACCCATCCCCATATATACATATATATAAAATTTTGGCACGGTTCTATTATTTGGTATAATACCCATCACATGATTTATAAGTGGAATAGGTATTATGTGGTATATAACCCATCGCCATATATATAAAATTTTGGCACGGTTCAAACTTCTACGGTTGCATGCTATTGAAAAGATGCTCAATATCTTAGGGGATGTGATATAACTTTTGTACTTTCTTATCTACTTACTATTATTGAAAGAGTTTTATGTTGCGAAATTTTACTGATCTTGCCAGCGATATACTTAAAAGCTCGCATTACGAAACCCATCATCAATGCCTACTATGGTGACGGCAACGTTCAATCCATATGTTGATCATGAATATAACGGGGAATTTGTGGGGTCATTCTGTTAGGGACCTTATTATTACTCGGATCCAAATTTTCTTTATGACATAACATGCAATGCCTTGCGTCTCTTGTAACCATGATATCGAATTTTTATGCAGACCGCTCACGATTTGGAGAGAGGAAACCATAATTTAACGTATCTAAAATCCAGAGAGTGACCTGGTAAATAAATTAATTTAACATGCACAATATGTAATCCATGCACGTTAATTAATTAAACAGATGCTTTAATTTTAATTAAAACACAAAATCCCTCGCCATTTCTGCTTCTCTATTCAGTATTTTAGAGTGTTTCTTAGCGAAACAAAATTAATGTTAGATGCGTTCGAATGCCCGAGTTTAAAAATTAAGAGAAAAAAAATAGTATACACATGGATGGTTGCATAAAATAATATCCAGCCTGCTATATTCACAAATTGGCCTGAAGCCAAGATAAGGAAACAAGGGAAAAAACAACACAGTATTCCCAATGCATTAAAATACCCTTTAAAACCGCTACTGAGATATTAAAAGATCCTGTAGAGTTTGAACATAAAG
>LPNX010092094.1:9081-64962 GCA_001517045.1 Pseudotsuga menziesii | reverse complement strand
TGTTCTGACAAATTGAAATTGTTTGCGTTGTTTCAGTGGTTGGAGTAATTCTCCATGGAGGAACTCACCTTGGCTGCGACTTTCCAAGAATTGTGAAGGCATATCATTACACATTTCAGCAGACAATAGCAATGGACTTCCACTGGAAGCAACCTTCCTACACAGACATCATCTTGACAACAGAAGTCATATCCATAATTTCCATGTTTTTTCTGATGGCTATAGCCTTTTTATTGGCCACTCGTATATCTAGACCGAATCTTCTCACTTTGCCATGGCCTCTACACAGACTAACAGGATTTAATGCATTCTGGTATTCGCACCATTTGTTCGTTATGGTCTATATTCTTCTCATTATCCACTCGATTTTTCTCTTCCTTGCACACGATTGGATCCAGAAAACGGTACAACAATCTAAATTTCTGTCGGATTTCTTTAAAATTTCATGATCCTGAAGCTTCCCAATTCTCAAGAATGAACATTATTTGAATTTAATACTTACTGAAACCCTTTTACTGTCGAACATAAATTTGCAGACGTGGATATACCTTGCCTTTCCCGCGATGCTTTACAGAGGGGAACGAACCTTACGTGCTTTTAGGGCAAGTTGATACAAAGTAAAGATATTAAAGGTATGAAGACAGCTTTAATCTTCCGCAAGTTATTTTTGTTTCCATTATGACTATAAGCTCTGACTTCTTCACGATGGTGATATTTCAGGCAACAGCTTATCCTGGAGATGTGCTGGCCCTTCACATGACCAAGCCGCGGGGATTCCATTACAAAAGCGGAATGTACATTTACATTCAATGTCCAGAAATTTCTCCATTCGAATGGTAAATAAATGGCATTTTATATTTAGAAATATTGTTGTGAGGCCAACTTTGATCTTTAAATATCTCAGGCCAGAGGTTGAATTGGAGCTTTAAAATCTGCTAAATGTGGCTTTGAACAGTTTAATTTTTTGACAGGCACCCGTTTTCTTTGACATCTGCGCATGGAGATGATTATTTGAGCGTGCACATTAGAAATTTGGGAGATTGGACTCAAGACATAAGGAGCTTATTCCAGAAGGCAAGCTCAAGATTGTACAGCATAAAAGATTTCAAGAAATGAAACCTGACAGCTATCTCCACTGACATTTATTTGCCATTTGCAGGCTTTAAACGTGGCAGGGAAGGATGGCGCATGCGATTCTTCCCAAGACCTTGCCAGCTTACCAAGGTTTGCAAGCAAGCTCTCCAGTGTACTTTTGAAATGTCGGATATCTGTAAAAAGCCGATGCCACCGGAATTTGAAGAGTTGAAAATCTGGAGCGGTTTTGTATGAATTTGACAGGTTCTCCAAAATATACATCGACGGTCCTTACGGTTCCGCGGTGCAAGATCACAGTAAATACGACGTGATGCTGTTGATCGGACTGGGCATCGGCGCTACTCCGTTTATCAGCATTCTTAAAGACATTGTTAACGATGAAAAGACATGTTGCAACCATGTAATTTGATTATTTAACCATTCTTTTCTCTTTTTTTTCTTGAGACCCGTAATTTTATTTTTAGTAAAATTATCCCTAAATGAACGAGTTTCCCGATTTGATTTGATTTCATTGCAGACTGCCGACGACGAAGAAGCTGGAAAAACCCGCAGGGCATCCCGAGCTTATTTTTACTGGGTTACGAGAGAACAAGGCTCATTTGCGTGGTTTAAAAGCATCATGAACGAAGTTGCAGAACTAGACAAGAAGGTAAGAAGGCAAGAAAAGCCTGTAGATTTCCATTTGGCATTTAAAGTTTGGATTTTGACGGTTTTAAACTGTCATTTACCCGGTGAATGGTAAATGTAAACATCCAGTCCGTGATCGAAATGCACAATTATCTTACAAGCGTTTACGAAGAAGGTGATGCTCGGTCTGCCTTCATAACAATGGTGCAAGCTTTGCATCACGCCAAAAGGGGACTTGACATCGTCTCCGGAACGCCGGTACTCATTCCGTCTTTAGCTTTTTCGTGTGTATAAGTTTCCCCGCTTATTTTTGTTTCTCAGCGATCTATAAATAAATATGTATTTCAGTTGAGAACTCATTTTGCAGGGCCTAACTGGTCCAAAGTGTTTTCAAGATTGGCAGCCATACAATCATCGTCCCACGCGTTGCAACTCCATCTGCAACCGTTCCTAAAGTGCCGAGTGCCATAAGCCACAGATCTGTTGAATCGGCATACTTGAAAAGTTGGAACAATGAGATGTCTGAATTCTTTGAATGAGCTGCCTGAATACTTTGTGAACCAGATTTCATGCCTTCCTTCTTGTCCTCAGCTCGATCTTCCAGACTCGACATCTCTACCTGTTCTAGGCTCGCCATTCTCTTCTGTTCCAGTAGACTCACATCTCCCAGAACTTCTGTACCCTTGCTGTATACAATGGCTTTTTCTTGCAGAATGTTTATTACCAACTTGCGGTCATGAAGCTAGTCGGCAACCCAGATAAGCCGTTCCCGTTAGATAACGTCGAATGGCTGTATAATAATAAAATAATAAAATATAATAAATGCTGATGTCATAGTAGCCATGTGTCAAGTGAAAACCAGATACCAAACTTCAAGGCTGACATCACTCTTGATTGGCCAATTAGAAGTTGACAAAATATCAAATACAAATATTTTTATTAAAATTTAAAATATTTAAAAATTGGTATTTTTCATATTACAAAGTTAAACTTTGGAATATAGATTTAATGTTTTAAATAAGCACCAATATGCACCAACTAATATCAAAAGTCAAAGGAGTTTGAATTCAAACGATTACAATATACCTGCTGAGGCAGGTATAATAAACTAAATAATGGACTACAAGACTTAATATATAAATATTGTTTTACCATAGTAATGATGTGAGTGGCTTATTTTTATTAATTCAAGGACATAAAAGAATTTAGGCCTAAACACAAAATTTCAGATTGCGTTCTTTTAAACAAGTTGCGAATTTCTTTATAAGATCGATGACATGGCACAAGAAAACACTAATATTTGTCAAATTGATTGACAAAACTAATTAAATTCATGAAGTTTTTTTATGTCTCTTAACTTATCTTCTCGAATTGGCATTAGTAGATATGTTTGTTAGGGCCAAAATAAAGTTAATATTTGTTTTGGTATTTCAAATAGTTATATATATATTTTTAATGGATGTTATGAATTTGGCTCTATTAAGTGTGTTTGTTATGGCCAAAAGTAAGTTAATATTTGTTTTGATATTTGTGTACAAGTTAATATTTGTTTTGATATTTGTGTTTATGCTGTGATTTTAATGGTGTTTGACGTTATATTTTATTTTTATTTATTTAAAAAAATATTTAAAAGATTTTTCATTATTTATATTTAATTTAAAATTTTGATTAAATGATAAAATATTTTGACTTATAAAAATTGAGATACAAGTAGATATTGGTTTTTTTTGATATTATACAGAATAGTTCTTCTTTGTATGTAAAATTTTTATAATCAATGGTTAACCACATGCCTTATATGTTTTTTTTTTGATATTATACAGAATAGTTCTTCTTTATATGTAAAATTTTTATAATCAATGGTTAACCAGATGCCTTATATGTCTCATTGTTCAAAATAAAAGTCAAATAAAATATTAATTAAGCGGTTAGGGGTTATTTCTCGAAAGTGCTTTGGAAAAATACTATTCACCTTTGTAGTCCATTAGACGAATGGCTATGACCACGCGTTTACACATTTTCAAGTAATTTTATGTTGAAAGTGTCGATCAATTTTGAGACAATGAATCACGATCTCAATATCTTTGATTAAATCATCATTGCAATTATTTTTCATTTTTTTTTTCAATTATATATATATATATATATATATATATATATATATTTCAACCATGAGAACCTTTCTATGCCTTCCAGCGAAACTGCACCACGTGGACACCTAAACTTATGAGCCGTGGCCAGCCCTCAGACCTGGTGGTAACAACAGAAGTACGACCAGCCTAGTCGTACAGGAATTTTCTGGGGTGCGGTATGCATTTCCGCACCTCCTCCAGAAATAGAAGCCATTGCTACCACTAACCATGGAGTTTGACCATGAAACCTCATGAGGACTAAACCCTAGTGAGACCAAATGAACTACACCTCATGGCTAATTATTTTTCATATTATAACAAGAAAAGCTAAAGACCCAGTTGCAAACTCTTAAAAAGTTTGTCAAACACTCTGTAACAGGTATGCCCACAATTACAATTAGATGCAATTGATTAAATGTTTTAACGATTCCTGAAAACGGTGCAATGCAATATGCAATATTAACTGTAGGAGTAAGCTATCTACCCGACCATTTGCACCTGGGCCCACTTGATGCCGTTGGGTGCATACAGATCAAAACCAAAAACGATTCCTGAAAACGGTGCAATGCAATATGCAATTTATTAACTGTATGCATACAGATCAAAACCAAACATGACAGCTGGCATAATAGAATTAGCACAAGCTCAGTGATAATATGCAATATTAACTGTATGCAAACAGATCAAAACCAAAAACGACAGCTGGCATAATAGAATTAGCACAAGCTTAGTGATAGATGTAATTTGATTACCCCATAGGCATAGGGCGACATGAGAGATTGTATGAAATCGTCATTCCACAGATTTCGATGATGATGAGAGACCATGGGTGATTCGCTGTTGTTCAAAACCGACAATTACAATTAGATGCAATTGATTAAATGTTTTAACGATTCCTGAAAACAGTGCAATGCAATATGCAATATTAAATGTAGGAGTAAGCTATCTACCCGACCATTTGCACCTGGGCCCACTTGATGCCATCAGGTGCATACAGATCAAAACCAAAAACGATTCCTGAAAATGGTGCAATGCAATATGCAATATTAACTATATGCATACAAATCAAAACAAAAAACGACAGCTGGCATAATAGAATTAGCACAAGCTCGGTGATAATATGCAATATTAACTGTATGCATACAGATCAAAACCAAAAACGACAGCTAGCATAATAGAATTAGCACAAGCTTAGTGATAGATGTAATTTGATTACCCCATAGGCATAGGGCGACATGAGAGATTGTATGAAATCGTCGTTCCACAGATTTTGATGATGATGAGAGACCATGGGTGATTCGCTGTTGTTCAAAGTGTTTTGTCGTAAATATTTTCTAATATGATCCTTGATCCTCGAAGTGTGCGGGTTTATTATTATGTCCCCGACGGGGGACGGGGAACATATATATGGCTTAGGTTTATTAGTTTGCTTTAAATTAAAAAAAAAAAAACTAATGTTCAACTTTGGAGAATTTAAAAAAATTAAATTAACTAATTTTTTAATTTTGCGATTGGTAGTTGGCCGAGTGACGTAAGCTTGTAAGCTTGGAATGCTAACCATCAGGCGTAGGCAGCGGAGATGACGAAAGCAACCATTAATGCGCATTGAGTGCAGTTGAGAAACACATTGAGTGATGTTCTTGGCCTCTTCCTCGTCTTTTGTGTTGGTGGTGCTGAGGGTGATGTAGAGATGCACGAAACCAAAATCAAAATCTTGGTAGGCTGTACCACTAGCATTTAAATTTCGATTCTATGTACCATTGCTTGCATGATCACCCAATGGCTCATATAAACTGATTTATGGTATATGGAGGATCGTGTCAACGACGGTGTGGTGTAGTTTAATACATGGTCTACATGGTCCGGTTCTCGCACTCAATCTTCATTTTCTGGTTCTCGCACACAATCTTCATTTTCTTCTTCTGTTCCGTTGGCTTCGTTGTATGGTTGCTTGCTTTTCAACTAAGACTTAGAAGACCGGTTTCTTGCTTGCTCTTTGCCTGTAGACTAAGAAGAGGGAAGGAAGGCCAGTGAGTAAAGCAGTCAGTCGCTTCGTTTACTGGCACGATGGAAGAAGTTGCACGAGGTTCCTGCAAGCGACTTTGATAGGCGTCTAGTTTGGCATTGTATCGTCTAGAGAAATTGTAAGTGGACTCATGAAATAGAGAAGAATAATGGGCAATCGGGTCCTTGTTTACAACAATTATGAGGTAAGAAATCTATTTTAACTCAACTAGAACTCATTTTCATGCCAATTCAGTTGGAAACCACCTTTGAACTCTAAATGTAAAGAATGTGTATGTATGCTATTCAAGTTAAAAAATTAAGTTGGAAACCACCTTTGAACTGTAAATCTAAAGAATGTGTATGTATGCTATTCAAGTTAAAAAAATATAGCACTTGTTTTTAATTTTTTGGTTGGGAGGACACTTTTAACCAGTTAGTAGCCTTAATGACTCTCTCATCACCTTGGTAATGAGATTATAATTTTCTTGTTCTGAGCATTGAAGATTCTTGACAAAACCTGAGGTGGGATTTGGCTGGGGTTGGGTGGGACGAAGAGGGTTTAATAAATTTGTTTGAGCAATTCACGAACTGAAATGTTTTCCTGGGAAAGTTATCACCCAACGGCTAAATAATTGCAATTTCTTTCTAGTTTGCAATTGAAATCATTTAGCTAGTTTGATAGCCCAGTTTAGCGAACATATGGCATTAGATTTCATGCCAAGAAGCCTGATGTTTAGATGTTGAACTTGAGACTAATGTTTAGATGTTGAACTTGAGACTAATGTGACAAAAGAGATATGCTATGAGTTATTTGTAACCTAGTAGGGTGAATAGTTCAAGAGTCTAAGCCTTAACCTAGTAGGTGAATAGTTCAAGAGTCTAAGCCTTAAGGCTTAAGGCGATGTCACTTGGAGGGAGCCACAATTAAGGCACAGGCACGAGATGCAAGACCAATCAAGAGCTCGACAGAGCTAAACAGAGGTTGTAGTTCTTCACATTGCTAATTGCAGCCCCTTCTGAGGCTATTCCACTAACTGCAAGTCCATATTAGTCCCACTTTTGCACTGTGGAGCACCTTGTTATAGAAAAAAATTATGAGCGAAAAGAGTATATGCTCCTTGTTATAGAAAAAGTTTATGAGCGAAAAGAGTATTCTTATGACAAGCTGTGAACATGTATGTTATAGCTTGAGTTAAAAGTGCTGTGAACATGTATGTTGTGAACATGTATGTTATAGCTTGAGTTAAAAGTGCAAGTCCATATTAGTCCCACTTTTGCACTGTGGAGCACCTTGTTATAGAAAAAGTTTATGAGCGAAAAGAGTATTATATTCTTATGACAAGTTGTGACCATGTATGTTATAGCTTGAGTAAAAAGTTTCAAGGGTGTTAGGGACCCGCATGAAAGATTTATGTTTCTCAAGTATACAGACCAACTCTTTCGTGATAGGGCTTCACCCATAAACCATTTTTGACAAACTAAAATAGACAGAATCAATGTTGGAATAAAAAGCTAAAAACAACTTTGCACTAAACTACATGTACCCACTCATAATTGATTTCTTTTAGATTTTCTGAAATAACAATGAAGCCTAAAACATCTCACAATGTAGTTTAGCCTTGAAAGATTTCTTGTCAGTTTTGGCGTTTTACCTTCGCGAATTTCGCAAGAGAAGGCAAGCAAGAAGGAAGCAGAGTGTGGAAGAGAAAGGCTGGCACTGCCGTCTAGCCATTAAAAGGCAGACCAACCTACCTGAGTCCCAAACCCCTTGAACAGTGTGTTCTCATGGGAAGCTCAAATTCTAATGGCGAAAGTTAAAACCATGATGTAGAAGGAATGACACATAACGAAGCGACCAAATCGGGAAAGAACACTTTAAAACGAGTTGATATTGATGTAGGATTCAACAAAAACAAACACTCCATAGCCTGGACAAAAATGGCAGTGATGCTGGAACAAATTTCAGGAATTTAACGCATCAAGAAGAAAACAGACATAGTGGAGCCACGAACCTTACCGAATACACTACAACCCTGTAAGGAAATTGATCACCAAGCTCAGCATTCTCTCCAACTGAAAATGAAAGAAAAATCAGCTCGCCAACCAGGCCTATCTATTGATATATACCAGTGATGGGTAAAGAAAGTGACCACGACATACTCCACTTGCTATCACAGGTCGTCCATGTGTGAAGATCGCATTTTAGAACAAATAAATTATTATGTAAATGATTTTTTCTATCGTCGGTCGTCCATGCAGTCTACCACCTGTTGTGAAGATCCTTGATCAGTGTTTTAGAACAAATAAATTATTATGTAGATGGTTTTTGCTATCGTCGGTCGTCCATGCAGTCTGCCACATGTTGTGAATATCCCTGATCAGCGTTTTAGAAAAAATAAATTATTATGTAGATGTTTTTTTCTATTGCCGGTCGTCCCTGGAGTCTGCTACTTGTTGTGAAGATCCCTGACCAGCGTTTTAGAACAAATAAATTATTATGCTTTATTCTCCCCCAACACAAAATTATTATATTGACTTGTTGGTATGCAATTCAATCGAGGAGGGTGAGAGAAAGCAGCTAGGCACATGTCTGCTGAGCTTTCCCTAAAGTTTGAGCAGGGCCGCATGCTTCTATCTTGAACTATATTGTTGCCAAGGAACTGGTTGCTATTTTTCCTATTAAAAGGCTGACAAGAGAACAAGGCGATGGATAGTCCGATACAAACCATCACTCACATTCATCACATATACTTTTCATTTAACTCGCTCATAATTATCCGGCGAGCAGATTCATTGATTCCTTGCTACGCTTAAGGCAGGTTTAATTTTACTTGAATCGAGGTATAGTCAGCATCACCCAGGGACCAACTAACTAGGTTTATACTCCGCATACAACATCCATCACTACTTCATGGTCCTTATGCATATCAATAGATATATATAGTATTTTTTTACAAATTTAAATTTGGGTTTTTTTAATTGTCTCATTACTATGGCTTGCATACTTATTCTATTTTATTGCTTCTAGTTGGGTATCTCAATAAGATTCTTAGGTCAGCAGCTCCTAGCTGCCTTAATTTCATTGATCTATTATCTTATATCTATTTCTTCCTCCTTTATAGGTCCTTCCTTAGTTTCCCCCTCTAGTCCTTTTATGGCTCCCTCTCATGCTTCTCTCTTACATATAGGCTCCACAGACCTTTCTACACCAGCATATATCATACCAAATATCTATGCTCTTGTTGTGTTCTATCTAGTTGTGACCTCATGCATCCAAGCCAGTTTGGGCTAATCCTAATACTCTATCATCACCTACTAAGTGCTAAGTAGGATAAGTATAAGTAAAAGTAATATGTCTAAAGTAGGATTAAAAGTAGTAAGTAGGCTAAATAATTCCTAAGTGGGAGGAGTTAAAAAGGGTAAGTATGAGTTTGTTAACTTTTCGAAATGGCTTTTTTATAGGTTATTTTTATGTCACGAATTTTGAGTAAATGTAGATGAATTGTAAAAGTATGAAATATGGTTTTTTTTTTGGAACATGCTCAATTAGGGGACACATGTATAAGTTTATAGAAATGAGTAACATTTTGTGTGCCACATGTGGTTATTTGAGACTGATTTCGTGAATCACCAATCTAAGTTATGAATCACCAATCTGAGTTATAGAGTGTTTGATTCTTGTAGTTCCATATCTTTTGCATCTATTGAAGATTTATTTTATTTTTAGTTCTATGGTTAAGAGATTTCTTTGTTTAGTCAATGGAATATTTTAATTCCCCTTTCAATTTTAGATCAAAGAAAGGTATTACATCTTCTATATTTTGTAAAACATAGATGAAGAGAGGGGTTGGAGCATTCGAGTTTGATTGCATACATTTTGTAAGGAAATCATGTGGAATGGATTTTTGCCTATATGATATATATATTTTTGATCATTTTTTCTTGAGTTGTGTTCTTTGTAATTCCATTTACTATTTCTCCTTATGTAAATGAATGGAAGACTATTGTAATAATGGAATCACTAACTAGTATATTCTAGAAATAGTGAAATGCTCATTGTTTAAAGCCTATTACTAGTTTTCATTTACATAATGTAATTCATGTGTAGAAAGTGTTTCTATTCAATGAATTTTCTGTCTATTTTTGGGTGGTGGTGAAGCACTTTGTGGTGGTGAAGCAGTTTGTGTAAGTGTGTCTTCCTTCTTTCTTCCACCTACCATTATTAAATATTAAGTATTTGAAAGTGTAAAATTCTCATGCCTTTATCTCAGAAAAGCCATGCTTCTAACATGATTTATCTTAAGCAAATTGTCTCTCCTCGCCTAAGATAGCTAACTTTCCTTTTTGCCTCAAATAATTATGAATAAGATGTTTGGATTTAAAAAGAAAAAAGTTGCATTTACAAACATAGCATGCCTAGCCTTGCCTCACAGCCCGAGGGGAATTAAAGAAAGAAACAAATTCACACAATTGAATATTTGGTCAATATGCATTGCTATAGAATATCTTTAGATTCATTGAACAATTCATTTGTTTTGTTCCTTTTACCTTGACAAAACACAAAATTAATTAATAGTTTTCAAATTAATTACTACCTTAAAAAGGGGAATGTAATGATAGCCTTCTCTTCAAAAATCAATTTAAATGTTTGCAATGTTAGTGAAAATGAGTGTTAAAAGGTATTGTGAATGTTAAGGGTGAAGAGATTTTGGGTATCCATTTATAAAGTTAACGGGAGTTATATGTAACATTATAAAAAAATAAAATAAAAAAATATTATTTTGATAAGTGAATTGGAAATTTTAATAAGATTTATTATTGAATATATTTATTGTCTTGATTTTATGCCAAATTAAAAAAAAATTGTATATTTATTTTGATGTTAAACTTAATATATTATTTAAATTATCTAAATTTTTATGTACATTAAGCGTGTTTATATTATTTTTTATATTTGGGACAGTTTAATATCTTATATATTTTATTTATAATTTACAGGTGATCCAAAACTCTTAATGGACAATTTAATATCTTATATATTTTGAATATGACACTTCCTATAATGAACACAAATTTTACCTAGAAAGATCGTATATGGAGTCGTGTCCTCACTTTCATTTCCTTTTTTTTCCTTTCTACCCTTCCTTTAGAGGACAAGTTACTTTTCAAGCCCAAATGTGCAACTCCAAGAGAGAGGTGGGTACCATTTTAGAAGAAGAAGTTGGCTTCCAACTCTAATACTGAAGGAATTAACTTAACCACCCAGGAAGCATCAACAATTTATCATCTAGCTAATAAAAAATGGTTCATCCCCACTCTATAGTTAGGCTTGTCTTTATGTCCTTCATGGCCTATTTGAGATGTAGTAGTCATTCTCGCAAAGCTGGTAAAGCTCATCCTCACTTTGGATCCATTGAAATAGAACTTGAGTCTAGAGTATTCTAAGTAGTCAAATCTCTACCATCCTAAAAAGGATGTCTAAGTAGGCTATAAAAACATTTATTCTATTTTTATTGAGTTTTAAGTAGGCTATAACAAAATTTAATCTATTTTTATTGAGTTTTAGTTTTTTGCATAGGCAATTGCAAACCACTAGTTGTCACGAATGCAATGTCGGGGACATTGCCACCTCATGGATCTTGTTCTAAAATAAAATGAAAAAAACAATTGTACATAATGTCATATTTGGTTTATTTAAAATTATAATATTAAATTTTTTATTTAAAGATTCTAATTTCAACTTTTCAATAGATAAGTTTAAATAATCAAATAATGCATTTGAAGTAATTTCCATTTCAATTTTTTAATCAAAATAATTTTTCAATTTTATGTTGTAGGTGTTTTTCCTGTATGAGGTTTGCTTTTTAAACATTGTTCACTTCGTCGTCCTTGTAGCCAATCAGAATTCACCACTTATCCTTCTTCTCTCCCAATCAAAATTTTCCATGATTATGTTGCTGCAGTTGCGTGTTCAGGAGATTCACTTGAGGTTTGTGTGTTTAGAAGTTTTCATGATATGCCACGAAGAAACAAACCACAAACTAGAGTGTTGTCTAGAATCAAACTTGTGGGTCTGGTGGTGACTTGCCTTGCCTTCAACATCGCAGACAAAGGCTTCCAGACCTCTTTCTACAATCGCACAGTAAGTTGAGTGGGTGAAACGGTCATTTTGAAGCATGACCAGTGGCCCTTATTATAGATTGCATCCTATCAATATCTGATGACGTTCACAGGAATCCAATGATATGTTGGAACCTCCTGTATGCGTCAAAATTTATGAATCTTTGAAGGTTTATCAATAGCCTGAAGGTTTCCATGCATGTTTTGACAACGAACAACAAAGAGAACAACCTCGTTTTCTTGTGGATTATCCGTGACCTCCACAACAACTTCGAGGGCACTCTTGAGTTGGAGGCTCTCTTATTATTCGCGACCTCCACAACAGATTCTCTAAAACGAAGAGCCCATTAAAACTTTATTTGAATAGAAAAATATGATATCTTTAAATAGAAACACAATACATAAATCTGAAGGAGTTATAGATGGCTAAACAAAGTCCAAATTCCTTTACTTATAGTGATAAAAAAATTGAAGTCATGTACATCTATAAATAAGAATGACTGCAAAACAAAGACAATCAGATCTATGTATGGAACTAAATAGATATATTATAAATAATTCGCTGACATAGAGACAATCAATGATTGCAAAATAGAGACCTAGAATGACTGCAAAACAGAGATAATAAGATCTATGTATGGACCTTTTTTTTTTGCTCTGCTTACAGTCAGTCCCATTAGCGAATTATTTATAATATATCTATCTAGGTCTTACTGGGATGTTGACGCTACTCTCTTCTTGAAACTGAAGGATTTTGACAATTTGTTAGAAACCACCCTTGTCCACCTTTTGAGTTTACCCCACGACGCTATGCCTTCTCCTTCCATTGTCTTCTCACTTGTTTCCATGGTATGTGCGACCTTCTCCACATGTACCACCTTGTTGTTTTCTACTAATTCATATGTTTTTTTTTCCATTGGACTCCACTGAAGCGACCTGGAATATGTTGATAAGAAAACCAGCCAAGACGATCAACTCCACCACAATACGAACACTACGATATCGATTATCATTGTGATGAAGGATTGCAGATTGTTTTGTTATATTTACTGAAATTCCCAGACAAAAAATCCCATTCCACAGAATATTGTGTTGTACTAAAATAGATCTTGTAAGTGCTTCGCCATTTACATTATTCAAATATAAATCTTGAAATAAAAATTTCAAATGCATGTTATATTGTGTTTATTAACTTAAACCTCAATAATAGTCTTCTCCCATAAATTATCACAGAAATTTCTCTCGTCCCTATGATAAACTCCCATAGCATGGAAATTCAAACAAAGCAATGAAATAAAGGTTAAGAAGATCGAAACCCAACTCACCAGAACAGATTCCACAGGAAAAATGCTGCCAAAAGAAAATCAAATGCGAGTGAAGTTTACATATCTGAGTGTTGTCGATGCCCCTTTAGGCCCAAACACTGCATCCATTGGATCAATTGGTCACGGGTTCCAACTACGAGTAGACAAGGATCCGACTATTTTCAAAGGTATCGAACCTTGCCCAAGCCTTTTTATAGTCCAAGGTTTCAAGAGTAGTGGATAATATATTTAATTCTGAATTTATGATGGACTAAAATAATTTAAGAAATTTTCATAAAGGTTAAGAAAATGTTAATATTATAACATTAATATTGTTTAAAAAAATTAAAATGACCTTAATAAATGTTAAATTATGTATGGTATATAATAAGTTTGCATAATACCTTAACTCCCAATATTTGGCCAAATCTTAGATGAATGCGTTTAAAGAATTGTATTAAAAGTTAATAAAAAATTAATATTATTTAAAAAATAAATAATTTATATTTTGCTTATGCCGTGGAAATAATAAATTTTGGTTGATATAAATATACCACACCTCTTTTCCATCTCAAAAGGTAGAGTGTAAGTTAGTTCTTCATATAATGATGACATTTATAAATGAATGATTCCCATGTTGTTTGCATGTACAATGCGGGTTGATGGTCCTATGTTGTTTTTTAATGTTGTTGGAATGAAATTGGTCCATTTTGAACTTTTTAGGAAATTCTAAGAGAAGAATAAGTAAATATAAGTAAATACGAGGAGAGACCATCAGATTAGGAGAAGAAACCTCGGAAACCAGTGGAAATCATAGAGCTCGGATCAGGAGGACACATGGAGATAAATCATTCGGTGAAGGGACGCCGCTCATGTACAATGTTTTTTAAAACGCATAAGGGGAAAAAACAAACCGTTTTCATATATTCACATGACCTTTAAATTTAAGTGCGAGGAGTCCATGATGGAATGGCTATGTGACTCTTAAAAATTTAATTTATTTGCACTCACTTAATAATTTTGGCAAATTTGGATGGAATATGAACTAACTCAAGAAACAGCAAAAAATACATTAACATACAAGCATATCTCTATATAGAGAAGTCAAATCCTTGAGATTATGTTGGTAGCATCCATATTGATCCCCATTATGTCTAGTTTTTAATGCAAAGACTTAGTTGACCCTGCCCAAATAATCTTATTTGGTTTTCACAACAATAATGTTTCCCTAATGTTCCATAGTTATTAAATTTCCTTAAATGTTATAAAATCTTGAGATTATTGTTCATTTTTATGGCATAGTCGATAATGGAATCCAAACCCTTCAATGTGTCTTCATAAGCATAGAAATTTCTAGTGATTTGAGGTTTTCTAAATAGATAGAAGGGCCTCTACTCCATCGTATCAATGACATCCTGTAGCCTAACTCCCTTGCAATACATGAAGTAGTCCATATTCTTGTTGAAGTGGTGCTGGAATGTCTAAGACGACATGCCTTGGAGGAACTGCATGAATTTTTTTTGGATAACCTCCTCCCTACAGTGTAGCATTGAAACCTGGGTGGCGATAAAAGACTTTGAAGTACTCACAGGTTTTGAAGGGGCTTTGAAGGGATCATAAAAATAATCCTTACTACAACAATTATGAGCTTTGAAATTTTAAATTAGGAAACAATTGGAAAGCACTGAATGCTTTTCTCATATTTGTTTTCTTTCTCCATGCAAAGATCAGGGCTCAAACATAGATAGATTTATGGAATAATCATTTTCTCACTTTCTTCATTTTGAGTTAGCAAAGATCAAGGCTCAAACAAAGATCGATTTTTATGGAGTACCCGTTGCAAAACGACCTCTCAAGGCACTTCCCCTTGCATTGTTTTAATAGTTGAATATCGACTAAGGTGTCTATATTATGGTTGGGCCATGCCTTTACATAATATATCCTAGCTTGTACAAGGACTGTGGTTCCCTATCCTACCTAATCCATGATTGTGTTAAACCCTAGATGATAGGTCAATTGTAGTGTTAAGTCTGCAAGAGGGATTTGTGACTTTTAGGGTGATTATTTGTGGTTTGGGCTAAGTATCATTGCTTCTATCCTAATGATATATTCTCACTTGGTGACTTGGTTTTGTTGTTGTGTGAATCTAACCTAAACCCATAACACTTTAACCTTCTCTCTCTCAAAGTATCACTTATGACATCTTGTCCTTACAGTGACAAGAGCTGACTCAATATGTCTAAATATAAGATAGATTCAAACAAGATCTATTTAACATTTGTTCTTTAATTACTGTGTATTAGTTTCATTGTACTTTTTTTATTGTTTATGTTTTGTATATTGGAAATGGTAATCCATCTCAAGGACAACCTTTAACACATTGACAAGTAGAGATTTAAAGTTGAAGGAGATGAAAATTATGTTGAAGTTTATTATAGCAGTACTCTTCTGGATCTAGCTTTTTTTATATATTATTTATGTATTAAAGTATAACTTTTTGTTTTTTTCTCTGTAGTAACCGTAACCTAACTCAGACTTTAAATTGCACTTCCCACACCTGCCTCCTTCAATTGAGATAAAAAAGATAGCTTTAGAAACTTTATCTTTGGCAAATACTCAATTAACTAGGTGGATCTTGGTCAAATCAACCAAGATAATGATGTGTGATGTCCTTTCTCATATTCGGTTATTTCTAGGTGTCTCTAAAGGGAATGGACACCCCTTAATGATGTCACATGCACCTAACCCTTAGCCACATTATCGAGGACTAGAGGATCACATCATCAGTTTGGATCTTCTTCATATACAGTGATGATATATATATATATATGTAAACCTTAAGAGAGAGAAAATATTGAATTCCTTGACTAACCCGTAACTACGTTGTAGTCTGCCTTTTGCTGGGCCATGACCTTATCTTGAACTGATAAAAGTTGCATATAGTCTTTTGGGGGTTGCTTCCTATTTGGATACTACAAGCCTAGACTATGATTCATTGTGTATGCCTTTTGGCCTTGACATGGATGTGTTTATCTCCTCCTAATAGGACGTGACTGTTTGAATCCTTTTTATACTGGGTTGTCTTTATTTTGACCAGGCCATGACTATACATAATATATACTAGATTTTCCATCGACTGTGGTGACCTATCCTACATGAGCTATGTCTTTGTTAAACCCTAGATGGTAGGCCAATAGTAGTGTTAGGTATGCTAGAGGGAGTTATGACTTTTAGGGTGCCTATTTATGGTTTGGGCTGACTATCCTTGCTGCTATCCTAATTAGATCTTCCCACTTGGTGACTTGGTTTTGTTGTTGTATGTATCTAACCTAAACCCATAGCACTTTAACCTTCTCTCTCTCAAATCATCACCTATGACAGTTGGTCCTTATAGTGACAAGAGTTGACTCAATATGTCTGAGTATAAGGCAGATTCAAACCAGATCTATTTAGCATTTGTTCTTTAATTACTGTGTATTAGTTTCTTTGTATTTTTTCTATTGTATATGTTCTGTATATTGGAAATGATAATCCATCTCAAGGAGCAACTTTAACACAATGACTAGCAGAGTGTTAAAGTTGAAAGAGATGAAAATTATGTTTAAGTTTATTATAACATTACTCTTCTTGATCTAGCTTAGTTTTTAGATATGTTCATGCATTAAAGTATAAATTTTATGTTTTTCTCTAAATTAACCCTAACGTAACTCAGACTTTAACATGTGCTTCCCACACCCACCTCCTTCAATTGAGATAAAATAAATAACTTTAGAAACTTTAGCTTTGGAAAAGATTCAATTAACCAGGTGGATCTTGGTCAAATTGGCCAAGATAATGATGTGTGGTGCCATCTCTCCTATTTGGTTATTTATAGGTTGTTTCTCAAGGGAATGTCCACCCCTTGATGGTGTTACCTACACCTAACCCTTAGCTGCATTATTGAGGACCATAGGATCACATCATTAGTTTGGATCTTCTCCTTATATAGTGATGACACACACACACACACACACACACACACACCTAGTGAGAGAGAAAATATAAAGTTTTTGGTCTTGTTTGTGCTTGGTCCTAACACCCTTATTGTGTGTAACTTTGGTATTATGAATTTTATTTTGTTTCTTTGTTGTTATTGACCATACAACCTTTAGTACCCTATTCTAAGTCAACCTATTCTCATTTTTTTTATCGATAAATATCCTAAAAATTAGGCGTTACCTAAGAGAACTTTCTAGAAGGCTTGTCAAGATTATAAATTTATTTTTCACTTCTCCATTTTTATGTGCCATCTAGACAAGAGAGAAAATCAGATCCGATTCTTTGTTTTCTTTAGAGTTTTTTGCTATTGATTTGCTTGATGAGCTTGCTGCTTCTTAACACCTAGGGTTGTTGCTGCTTTGACTTGATGCTTAGGTTTCTTTATGATCTTGGAGTAGGACCTGACTCTCCTATTGATGTTTTTAGCAGGTCATATCGTCATTACCTTCTTCCTAGGATGATTCTAAGGCTCGTTTTGATTCCTATTTGTAGGTTGCTTATACATGGTTTTGTATGGGCTTGCTAAACTTGATTCGTATCTTTTTTGTGACTAGTTAGTGGCTGTGTATGCCCTTGTGCCCTCATCGTCCCTCTGGATAATCCTTTTTCGCCACATGCGACTATCCCATGTCCACTAGTTTTCAGGGTGTCCATTGGTTTTTCACTTGTGTCCATGTCACCAGTTTGGTTAACGTTGTAGTCAAGAGACAACATACCTCCATTACTATGGTATCTTGGAGCATAGATTATGTATTATCTCCTAGATAAAAATTTTCCTTCTCTAAAAGCTCATACAACTACCTAAAATAATATTTTCCATTCTTCTAAGTGTCTCAATAGATTACATAGAAATTGTTCAAGAAAACAATCGCTACTATAATTTTTTGAACACTACATAAATCCCAACAATAGGTTGGAAACAAGACTTCATAGGATCAAGACCTTTGGAAATATCTGCACTCTTAGCTGAAGAGATGCATAATTGATTTGATGTGTTCAACTACTTGTCCATCCTTTGATTCCAACACTTACCAAACTCTAGCCTCAAGTTGTACACCTTCTTTGGAAAGGTTATCGACACTAGCATTAAGCTCTCTATAGACATGAAAAAACAATATGTAACTAAACTAATTTCATTTGATTTACCTCATGTTTGAGAGAAGTAGGGAAAGTAAAGGTCATATTTTAATGAAACCTTGTATTCTATTGAGGGCTTACCATGACACGTTGATTAAAGCCTCTTTGGAATGGTTGTCCCTTGGTTTCCATATTATGATATGAACCTCTGGTTGCTAATGTCGGCTTAAGCTTCTTTAGCTTCCACAACATTGTAGAGTTGAATGATCTAGGAGATACAATCTTAAAGGCACATATATTGTTCTTGGTATATTTTTATTGGAATGTTGTGGGGATAGGAGTAGATGTGCTTTTTCCATTTACTTGTTATGTCTATTAATTGGAATGAAATTGCCCAAATATCCAAGGTAATAAAATCTATGCAAATTTCTCCCTAGATATATGGAAGTTCTTAATACCATGTAGTGGGAGAGATTTTATGATATCATATATTGGAAATTGTGCATCTTGTTAGAGTACATTCCCAGGAAAATGGGATATAATATGTTGGCACCATGAGATGCTGTGACCTGTATGTTCTTTGGAACACAACACTAATTTCATTAATCATGGTATTTTGAATATCTATAGCATACGATTTTGTTTGTGTGCTAGGACATTAGTACCGTAAATTTCATTGCCTCAAGAAGAAGAAAAACGCATGTTAGTCAACTAATCAATTGCAAGGGATAAAATTTCCTTGCTTCCTCATATGTGCACTACTAGTAATTTTTTCTTCATGTTTTTCTGTCTGGCATCTAAGATCACCTTAGAGGTTGGGTACAATTCATGGCAACTGGATATTTAGTTCATAGAGTCCAACTCCACATTTTCTATGATGATTTTGGTTGTCTTTAGGAATTTACATTTTACTCATTCTGCTTCCTGGTATTTGTACTTTTCCTATCAAGAAACTAAAAACTGTATTGAGAAGAAAAAAGATGGAATAATCACTCATATATTCACTGAATATAACCTTTATTGAAAATTCGTATGATTAGAGAGTGGATGATATTTTTTATGTAGTCTTTCCAGGTCATCGCTAGCTCTTTTGTGTAGGAAAATATCTGCTTGGACGGAGGCCTTCCCTTTCATAGCTTACTGGAATCTGTGAGTCATGCACCCTTTCCAAACTCTTATAACCGCTATCATATTGTCCATCTCATCCCATACATGTCTTGAATAAGCACAAAACATTAACCAAATGACTTATTGTTTCCTCATCCTCCTTACAAATTAGACATCTGCTAGGCCCTTACTTGTTCCCGTTCTAGATAACTTCCCACATTAGGACCTTGTTCATTAGAGAAAGGAACATAAAAAATATTTCTTTACACAAAGTATTAATCTTCCATTGTGGTTTCCACTACATTCACTGTATTTACGCCACTAAATGAAAAACATAGTTTTGTAGCCTTATATAGGGGTATAAATACCATAGATGGATTCTTTCACCTGTTCAATTCATCCTCTACCTTCTTAATGCAGTACTGACTCACTTTCATTTTTGTTGTATAGAGATCCCTTAACTCTCCTTTAACACCATCCAAACTACAGTAATGAAGTTCCATCCCTACTGTAAGGTTCCTATTTTCGTAAGGTTCTTTCAAGGATATAATGTAGCTACATTTTTCTTCTAATTTCCATATATGATTCTAATTGTATACAAATATGTTATTTCCTTGCATTATCAAACTTATTTGTGATCAATAAATAATGATTTTAGTTACAATCCCATCTTTGAATTCATTAGAAGCTGTACGATTCTACAACGTGCTCAATGAGATTCTGTAACAACAATTAGTAACTGCATTTATTCCTCAATGCAATCTTATAAACTCAAACAATTTCAACAAGATATAGACATGGTTAACAAGATATAGAAATGGTCGGTAATTCCAAGAGGAACATGTTGAATGGTGAAGATTCATGGGGATGGAGCTTCAAAGGTCATTTTGACATCTCATTAGTATCATTATTTGTTACAATTTTTAATTGCTGAAAGGAATTGCTTTACTTGTAGCTTCATCGATTTTGTTACATGAACATGCTTACCTCTTATTCATACAAATTTTATCATTCTTCCAAAATATTTGAACTTTAAATTTCGGTGCAAGTAACAAAAATAAGAATAGTGATACAAGTGTCTATATCTTATTGAGCTTAGTTACTCTTTCAACCCAATAATAGCATGGGAGATTAGACCAACCATATGCCAAGAGGAACATTCCAAATGGCATAGATGCATGGGGATGGATCTGCATATATTTGTCAGCTTGACATCTCATTAGTATCACAAGTTGTTACAATTTTTTAATCGTTGAAAATAATTGGTGTACTTGGTTTACTTAAGTTCAAATTGTGTGCAAGTTCTATAGTTAAATTTTCTACCTCAAAAGTTTTTTGTTGTTGTCAAACATAAGGTTTGTTTCTCCTTATTACAAAATACAATGAAGAATTCACAATGTTCAAGAAAAACCATAATTGATCTATTCAATAGGTTGATTATGTGTTCTTATCTACGTTGCAAATCATGAAGGAGACTTTGTCAAGTACATATATTTTCTACTTAAAAGTGACTCCCTAGAAAATGAATTTAAAACTGATTACTAGGGCACAAACTTAACTTCGTGCACACCTGTTTATATGCAAGGAATATTGGAACTCATATGAGAATACTGCCGACATTAATGGTGTAAATGCAATATCAATGAATCCAGATAACATAAGTCACAATATCTTGTGGATTTGCAATAGAAGCAACCATGAAAAATAGACTACTTATGAAATTCATAGTTGTTGAGGATTGAAGCATACACTAGTTGTATGCACGGACGGGTGAACTATTTCATGATGGGGGCAATGAGCATGTGGGAATGCGGGTCTATAACAATCTACTAGCAATCGAGACACAAAAGAAACTAGAATCGATTAGCCAAAAGAGAATAAACAACTAGAATAGATTCGAGCAACCAACATCATTCATTGAAAAAAAACACAAACTCTATAGCAACATATATAAGCATCAATGTCTAATTAAAATCAGACAATCCTGCACATGGTTGAAGCTAAGGCCCTCATCTGGGGTAATCAAAATAATTCCATCCACCCTATACGATCCTCCATCTACCCAAAAATCCAAATATAGCGAGAAAAATACACCAACCAAACAACAATATCACCATCTACCCATCTTCTATGGATTTTAGATCTTGCTTCAGGGACGAAGTGGTCGTATATTGCTTATTTCTGAATCAGATGAGGCATTTAGGAAATACACTAATTTTGGTTCAGGGAAAACTTATGGAAGAATGATAGAGATTGTGTTTTAGCAGTGGAACTAGAACTCTGGGAGATGCAGAGCACAAAAGATTTTGAATGTGAAGCTCCCTCCAAAATTGTTTTGAATGAACTTGGGAGGGATGGGGATGAGGAGATTGGTGAGGGCATTAAATTTTATATTTTCCATGCATTCTCCACAACACAACGATAATCCATAAGCACCCCACAACATATAGGATCCACACATGATTATGAATAGCGCACTCTAAGCCCCAGGTGAGCGCAATCATGACGACCTCGCTAAAAAATGTGGTGCATCTTGGGATCAGCCTCATACTTCTGACAAAATGTCTTGTTACGGTGTACTAACTAGTCATTTCCATTGGTTTTGCAGAGTTGTTGTCACATAAAAATTCATACCAATATGCCAACTATTCTCGTAAATTGAATAAGTGAATTAAAACTTAACCTACCAAATTCTATTCTCGTAAATTCAATTACAAAATTAAAAGTTAATCTACCAAATTTTAAATACATCGTGATAGGGGGGGTTAAGAAAAAATGGAGGTCATCGTGTTTCCCAACATTTAAACATTGTATTGCATTCCGATTTTTTTATTATATTAGGTTTATCGACTTTATTTCATTGTCCATTCCCCAAATTTGCGGGTTATTTGATTTTTGTAGATGAATATAATTTGACAGAAAAGGTAATATTCTCTACATAAAAATTCTATTTTATAAACTATCTTTGATTTAGAGAGTTGGATGATTTGGAATTTGCAAGTAGTTTTTTTCCATCTAATACATATGTAGGTGCTTATTTTACTTAATGCTTTTTTTTTGTTTTTTGTTTTATAGTGTGAGTTCCTAATTTATCATCCATCCAATAACTTGCACTGGCGTATTTAAGAGGACGAAAGCTATACATTTTCTCTTGAGCATGGATTTCTATTGTTGTTGTAATTTTATTTCCTTTCTTACTTTTTTCAAAATCGTTTTTCCCGGAATTAGAGCCATTGCCATTGAAAAAAAGCTGTGGTTTCCCCATTTCCTAACTTTTATAAAATATTTTTTTTCAAAACCATTTTTCCCAAGAATTAGAGCAAAAACAAGCGTAATTGCCAATGTTGGGAGAAACGATACACTCATGAGTGGTGAGGAAAGTAAATATACATGTTTAGTTTCCCATTACTGTTATGAAAATGCAAAAGAACATAATTACTAATATTCCTGAATAAGTATGTGTCCCAATAGGGAAAAAGGCTTGTAGTTATGGGGAAGGACATCTTTAAAAAGAGGATAGATCAAACATAGTATGGGAGGAACCAAGTAATTAGATTATGATCATCACTGATAATAGCTCAAGACGGAAAGCAAGATTCATTATAGACCGTTGGAGATTGGGTAAAGGGTTGGGATTAATAGATTATGGGTTGTATATGATTGCTACTGAAAAACAATTTGTTCCTTCCCCAATTTCCATAATTTTTATAAAAAATCTTTTCTTTTTTCAAAACCAAAATTTCCAAACACCATTGCCAATGAAAAACAGTTTGTGCCTTCCCCAACCTCTATTTTAATTACTATTGATTAGAGAAAAGATTGAGTGTTAAGCTTAATTGTTACTGTGATTGGGATTTACAACAACTACTAATCGTTTGTGGTATCAATATCATTGTATTTGGAACCTATATGGTAAATTGTTAATGTTGTTAGTTTGTAGTGAAGTTGAAAGCTAAGCTCTTAGAATTTAATTTATTCAGTTTTTTGTTTAATTTACAGAGAATTAGAATTGGGGTTTGCAATAATATATGTGTTGTTGTAATTATTTTTTTTTTCATTTTTTTGAATTAAAATTTTATGCCATATAGACTATTCAAAATGTACCCAGATTTGCATATATAACAGAGTGTTTTGCTGGTTATTATTGTTTGCAACTTAAATTTGGGTATTGTAATAATCTTAATCTCAGTAGTTTGATCTATTTTTTTTTGTGTTCTTTTGAAATAATTGTTTCCTATCTTTTTAAATGTTCGCAGGAATTATTGGAAGTTGGATGTAATGGACAAAGTTCCATATGAGGGAAAATGTTCAGGTTCATTTCCATCATTTCAATCGCATCATTTTAAATTAATTGCTAAAATCTTCGATCATTGTATCGGTTTGTCATCTGAAACTTCAATCAATTATCAATGATTTAGGCATCCAAAAATCAATTTGAATAATGCATATGATGTTGGTTTGGAGGAATCTTATAGTGTATATAGTCAAGAAGTTTCTCCTCATCTTGGACTTAATAATTATCCTCAACATGATTATGATATAGATGAAATCATTCTATTATCTCAAACACAAGAAAATGAAATGAAAAATGAAGAAATAACCAAGGAATGTAGAGAACAACTTTGGCCCAAAAATGTCGTGCAAACATTGAATTTGGAGTTGGAAGATGTTTATGTGAATTTAAATCGTGTAAACCTTGGTAAGAAGCATTGGGATAAAGTGGCAAATGATGTTAATCTTGAATGTAGAACATCTTTCACAGGTAGGGTATTTTTTAAGAATTCTAATATTATACTTAAGTATAATATTCTAGGCGATTGTTTTGGATTGAAAAAACATGTTTATAGATAGGTAGGCAAATATTAAATATGAAACATAAAATTAAAACTGAAATGTGTAAATTTTGGTGAATATTATGATAAAGAAAACATATTTTATGTAAATATAGGCGATATTAGACACTAAAAATGACCAAAGAGCGAATTTATTTTTTGAAATAAACCCAAAAAATAGCCAATTGGCCAAATTTCGCCCCTAAAAATTACCATGTTCACAGGCATTCAATGTAAGTACAATTGGAACATACTAAAGAAGACTTTTAAGAAAGAGAAACATATGGAAAACAAAACAGGGGGGACGCCATCAACATGGAATTTTTATAATGATATGGAACACATTATAGAAAAAAATCCCAAGGTTATTAGCCTTATGCACATTTATAATGGAAAAGAATGGGTTAATTTAAACATGTCCACAACATAGAAAGAAACAGAGGAAATGGGTAAATCACATGAAGAAGACTCGTCTATGTACAAGGAAGTGTAAATTTTCCTTCAAAGCTAAAACTAGGGCTAAACAATATATTTAATTCGTTCACTGAAATAACCACACATGAAATTATTTACTAGTATGTAGCGGAATAAAAAAACCGAGAAACATTCACAACATCACATCAAAATATAGACACTATTAGTTTGGGTATGGAAACCCCTAAAAAACCCAAGATAGGAAAACCGGTTCAACAGTCAGATATGGAATTTTGATTATCAAGATATGTAACTTTTACAACCAACACGTAAAATACACCCAACTTGGAAAACTGAAAACCTCAGGAAAATCAGTAGGAAAACCAACAACAAACCCTAGCTATTCTGCGTAGCTGTACAACATGTTGTACGGATTTTGTACGGATTCTGATGTCAACAGTGTAGAATTGTACAACAGCAGTATGACCCTCTTTCTGGATACTATGTTGCTCCTTTGTGTGATCAGTACGGTCTTTGCTTAGCCTGGCGAAACTATCGAGAAACTACTCCTCTGTATTTTTTTGGAAACTCCTTCATCTGACTTCTCTCTGCCTGTATCTCTCTTGTGTACCTGTGTATGTGTCCTCTTCACCAAATCTCCTTTTAAATTTATTGGCTAAGCGAAAACGTTAACCCTCACTATGGATCTATGCCATATCTATGCCAAACCTCTAAGACCAAAAAGTAATGCATCAAACCAAGGCTTTTATTATCTCAAACTCAACTGCAAGGTTGGACTTGCGGTCTCTAATCAACCTCTCATATCCTATAAGAAAGTGATAATCTACATATAAGAACAATATGAGAGGCACCTCACATGTCAATAAGTATAGTTTGTGGTCAACCTCACTCCGTTGAAATCCCATCTCATGTAGATAATTGTCTATCCTCAAGTACCATGCTCGAGGTGCCTGCTTGAGCCCATAAAGAGTTGTATGCAGCCTGCATACATGCGTCTCCCTGTTCTCCACATCAAACCACTTTGTTTGCTCAATGAAAACCTCCTCCTCTATAACTTCGTTGAGGAAGGTAGTCTTGACGTCCATCTGATGGACTCGCCAACCCATCTCTGATGCTAAAGAGATAATGGTCTGAATAGAAGAATACCTGGAAATAGGGGCAAAGGTCTCCTCATAGTCAATACCTTCCTTTTGTGAGAACCCCTTACCCACGAAGTGCACCTTATACTTCTCCATGCTTCCGTCTGCTGCATGCTTCACCTTGTATATCCACCTGGATCCCACCACCTTCTTACCTTCAGGTCTTGGCACAACCTACCATACTTGATTCTTCATGATTGACTCATACTCCTCAACCATGGCCTCCTGCCACACATCATATTGTGTAGCCTCCTTAAAAATGGAAGGTTCATAGTTGATCAACTCTGTCAACAATTCCATATAACTGAGTCTCACTGGTGGTTTTGTTTGTCTCATGGAGCTTTGTGGAGGATCCACCTTCCTAGAATCCTGAACTATGGACTTGAACCACTTAGGCCTTGGCCTAGTGTCTACCTATTGGAGTTGTTGGATATCTGTCTCCTGCTGCAGCTCATCCTCCAAGTGAATGACTTAAGGATCATGTCCACCTGACTCCCTTTGACTACGAGAACCTATGCCCTATGTCTGTACCTATACCTATACCTCAGGCTCCTCCAACTTGACCCTCGAATCCTATGTTGGCTGCTGCTTTGCTGGTAAGTCCATGTATCTCTGCAAGGACCTGTCCTCATCAAACTGGACATCCCTGATCAAAATGATCCTCTTGCGAGAAGGAATGTATACTCTGTATTCCTTCGAAGTCTTGTTGTACGCAACAAGTAACCCATTCTCTGCAGAAGGGTACAACTTCTTCCTAGTGCCAACATGAACATGACAATAACAAACAATCCCAAATATGCGAATGTGACTCACATCTAGCTAAGTTCCTATGAAGACATCCTTGTTTGTCTTCCTCCCTAAAGCCGTGTGGGGACACCTATTTTCAATGTATACTTTGGTCTTGTATGCCCTGACCCAAAGGAATAGTGGTAATCCCTTATCAAATAGAATGGCCTTGGCTGCTCCTACCATAGTCCTGTTATTCCTCTTTGCTACTCCATTATGTTGTGGGGTATGAGGCACAATGTGCTTCTTATTGATCCCCCCTGCCGAACAATACTCCAAGAACTCATTGGAGGTGTACTCTCCTCCATTGTCTATTCTCAAAACACGTATATTCCTTCCTTTTTGGTTCTCAACGAGAGTCTTTAATTCCTGAAACCTCTCAAAGACTTCTAACTTGGCCTTCAGTAACTAGATCTAGATCTTCCTAGAATAGTCATCATTGAAGGTCACACGGTAACTGTAACCACTGAAATAATGGACACTCATAGGTCCGCAAACATATGAATGCACTAAGTCCAAGGGATCCTTAGACTTGTGCTCACTCTGTGGGAAAGGATTCCTAATTTTCTTTCCCAATGCACAACCCTTGTGCTCACTTTGTGGGAAAGGATTCCTGATGTTCTTCCCCAACGCACAACCCTTGGAGTGGTTATACTTCTCCTCTTGTACCCGAGGAACTCCAATGACAACTTGTCTCAAGTGCCTCAGTGATCGATGGTGTAAGTGTGCCATCCTCCTATGTCACAACTCACCCTAACTGTTGTTGTTGCTAACAAGAGCCTTTGAAGGCTCAAAGTGTAGTCTATACACCTTCTTTCTCATGATCCGAATCACTCAATCCAAGCTCCTATCTGACCCCTTGGGACTGATATACACTCTATGGTCTTAGAATTTCAACTGAAATCCCTTATCCTCCAGAGTGGAGACTGATATGAGGTTCTTGGTGAACACTAGAACAAATAACACATCAGCAAAACTAAGGGGTTTTCTATAATCCCCGTGAAATTAAACAGTGCCAACTCCTTGCGCCAGATAATATGCATCATCATCCAGCTCAACGTTGATACCCGTTCCACCCTCTTGCAAGTCCTTGAAGAATATCTTATGTCCAGGCATACGACTAGATGCTGCACTGTTGATGTACCAAATACTGCTACCTGTGGTGCTTTCCATGCAAGCTATCAAGCAAAAATCCTCATCAAAGTTCCTTCTGAAATCCTCCACCTCTGTAGATTCATCCATCTGAGTGTTTCTCATCTTCTTCCTGTCTAGGAACTGGGAGGAAAAGTGTCCATGCTTGTGGTAGATAAAAAACTTGACCTTTGACATGTCAAGGTTCTTCTTACCACCCTTCTTCCTCTTTTCCTTACCCTTTCTCTTCCTTGTTAGGGCTAGAGTCTCCTCATCCACAATCTATGGGGCACTATTGTATGAGCCTGATCCTTGACCCATGCAGGTCTCCTCCTGCAAAAAGTCATCCCATAGTCTATGCCAATCAGGGAGCTTCTCCCTAGACACAACACCCTTGACAAAGGTGTCACATGTCTTAGAGAAGCCATTGAGGGATATACTAACTAACTCCTTATCCTCAGTCTTAGAGCCAACAACTCCAAGATCGTCCCTGATCTGTGCGAGCCTTGTAAGATAAGGCACCGCTTCTTCTCCCTTGGCCATCTTGGTGCTGCACATCCTCTTTTGCAGTACCATCTTCTAGTTTTCATTCTTGCTTTGGTACAAAATTTCCAAAGACGTCCACATCTCTGATGTGATCTTCATCCCAGAAAGTTGAGGGACTATGTGGTCCTTCACCCCATCCAAGTTGATCAACATGTGTCTAGAATCAATCTTCTTCCAAGATATCAAATTTTCTGGACTTATGGGTGCAACCTTCATGGAGTCAATGTGATCCTCTGCATCAATGATATCTAGGATCCTTGTGATCCTTTCTTTCCATGTAGGAAAGTTCTGAGCTCCCTTGGTTCTATCATCAACTCTCAACTGCATGAACATACTAAAGTGTACTTGTCAAACCCTAGATCTACAATCTAGGTTTGTGTCTTCAAATAGTTCTGCCCCTGATCTATCACTGTTGCTGCAAATATCTCATATTTGGCTCACCAGAGCTCTAATACCATGTAAATTTTCCTTCAAAGCTCAAACCAGGGCACCTTCTCCAAATCTACACCTACATCTCGAAGAAATATCCATCCCCCCTTAAGTATACCAAATGCATTCTCAATTTTCACATGGGTTCTAGATAAATATTTGTCAAAAAGAGTGTGTAACAATGAACAATTGTTATTAAATGGATTCAATAAGTAGGGAGAGATAAGATAAGAAGAATCCCCAATTAATTGAGGATAGATAATGCTTCCATGAATTTGAAATGTTGGAGTTTCTAACACCTCTCTCTTTTGCATTCATTTTTTTTTATTGCAGAACAATTCCAATGATTAGCATCATGAGTACCATCGGGAGCAATAACATATACATCCCAAAATATTTTTGTGGGTCACATATTCCTTGTAGAAAAAAACTATAGAAATGATGTCTATTTGCATAGCTCATAGGGGTATAGCACTCCCCTCGACATTAACAGAGCTTAATATGTGTGCCATCAATTGCACCACAGGTTGTGGGAAGCAATGTTAAAGTATGAAAATCACTCAAAATATTTTGCAGGATACTACCACATGGAATGTTGATATACTCATGTTGCAATTTTTGAAGGATAATATCCATAATGACCATAGTGTGTTTTATTACTGTCGATTCTCCCACATAATACAATTATGTTATTATGTATGTAAAAGTTCCATGGGCGAGATGATGCAAAACTAGACTTAGTGCTTTTCTAGATTGTAAATTTGGCTCTTGAACTAATTGTATTGTGTTTGTGCTGGGAATATATGGATCTACTTTTTATAGTAGCACATGGAAAATAGTAAAAGACATATTGTAGTGGAGACGATACAATATATCATGAAAATGTGGCTGTGCTTCCCATGCCTTTTGCTGAATTAAATTCCAAAATATATTTTGCCTTGGAAATCTCCACCACTCTTTATAGGTTTGCATATTGAATAATGGTTCAATCTTTGCATACATGAGCATCATATGTATAAAGAAGGTAACAAAAGAATTGGATAGATCACATGTATTTAACGAAGAAGAATTTGTAAGAAATTCTCTTAATAAGTCTCTCCAAAATAGAATGAACTTTGAATTCATAATAGATGAAAATATGATTTTATGAAGAAAAAAAAGGGAGTTTAATATAAATGAAAGTATGATTTTATGTTATTCGTGAAATCTTTACTTTACAAATTCTCTATTCCTTTCATTGATCTAATAATTTCCTCTCTGTTACACATTCTTTTATACATAGTTTGGACAGACTTCTGGTTTCTGCAGATTTCTTGGATTTAGATCTGCACCTTCGACAATGGATGGGATGTGGGGGGGATTCTGATCATCAGCCTGTTTTCCTTCAGTTATTGACCAATAATCCTAAACCTTGGTCTCCTTTCAAATTTAATTCCCATTGGTTATTAAATGAGGTTTTTGTTGACTTCCTTAAGGCCTCCTGGATTGTGTATGTTGATAACCCTTTGGTTTTGGCTGTATCTCATTTTGTGGCTAATATTAAAACTATCAAGGAGGTTTCTATTTCATGGTCTGTCAAGCAAAAGGTTCAGGAGACCAAAGAATTAGTGGAAGTTGAAGGTTTGATTGCAGGTTCTTTTAACAAACCTGGTTTTTGTTTTTCCACTAAAGTTGATAGGATTTCTCTTGTTAATTTGGAATCACATAGAAGAAATATCATATTAGTTCGTGAGTGGGAAGCTAGACAGAAAAGTAGGGCCACCTGGATTTTATGTGGGGATGACAACACCTCTTTCTTTCATAAGTTTGTCGATCATAGAAAGAATATTAACTCTATTTGGAAAATTGAAGGGGATGATGGACTTTTAGTGGAAGGTTTTGATTCAATAGCAAAGGGTGGGGTGCAGCATTTTGAGCACTTGTTTCAAGAAGATAAGTTAGTAGATCTTCCGAAAATTATGAATATTGCTGAGTTTTTTCCTACTTCTATTTCTGATTTGGAGAATGAAGAACTTATGCTTCCTGTTTCTTTGTTGGAAATTCAAAATGTTTTAGCTATAAGTAAAAACAATAAGAGCCCGGGTCCGGATGGGATCCCAGTGGAGTTTTATCGTGTGCTTTTTGATGTTTTGGGTCTAGATCTGTTAAGAGTTGTTGATGATTCCCAAAAGTTTGGTAAAGTACCTGCTACTTTCAATTCAACTTTTATTGCATTAATTCCTAAGATTGATTTGCCTAAATTTTTTGAGGACTTTAGACCTATTTGTTTATGTAATTTCTATTACAAAATTGTTGGGAAGATTATATCGATTTGTATTAAAAAGGTACTTGGCAGGTACATTTCTGGTGAACAATTTGGTTTTTTACCGAGTAGACAGATTCATGATGTTGTTGGGGTAATTTAGGAAGGATTACATACCATTTATGTTAAAAACTTGAAGTCTGTGGTTTTAAAAATTGACCTGTCCAAAGCTTATGACAGAGTTAGTTGGACTTATCTAAGGATAATCCTTTCTAAAATGGGTTTCTCTCCTTTTATATCTTGGATTATGAGCAGTCTTTCATCTGTCTCTTTTGTTGTTTTGATTAATGGAGTGGCCTCATCTTTTTTCAAATTAGGCAGAGGATTGAGGCAAGGCTGTCCTCTGGCTCCGCTCCTTTTTCTTATAGTTGTTGAAGGATTGGGTAGGGCTTTAATATCTACAAAAGTATCTGGAGTTTTTCATGGAATATATTTTGGGAATGATATTACATTAACTCATGTTTTATTTGTTGATGACATTGTCATGGTGTCAGATGGTTCTGAGCAATCTCTATCATTTCTTTATGAGATTATGCAAACTTTTTGCAAAGCCTCAGGGATGCTGATAAATGTAGATAAATTAGCATTACTATACTCCAGGTTGGATGATGCTGAATTGATTACTGTTCAGAATATATTTTATTTTACTGTTACTAAACTTGAGTTTGGTTTGAAATACCTTGGGTTTTTTCTCAAACCTTGCAGATACTACAACAAAGATTGGGATGGGTTGGTGGTTAAGGTGGAAAAGAGAATCAAGAACTAGATTTTTCGCAGGTTGTCTAAGGGAGGTAAGCTCATATTGGTTAAATATGTTTTAGAAGCTATCCCTGTGTACTGGATGCATTTTTGAATACCTTTGGGCATCATTGAAAAAATCAGAAGATTATGTTTTAAATTCTTATGGTCAAGGAATTCAAACTCTTCTGGATTTCCCTGGACATCTTGGAAGAACTTAGCATGTCCAAAGTTTTTGGGAGGCTAGGGGCTGAAGATACCAGCTCTGTTTGCTAAAGCACTTGCTGCTAAGAATGTTTGGAATTTGCTTCATGGTACGGGTCTTTGGGTGCAGATTGCTATTCAAAAGTATATTTCTCCTTTATCCCTGTTGGATTGGATTCATGTGACGGTTAAAAAGAAAAGATGCATGTCCATTTGCTGGAAAGCAGTGCTTTGGTCATTTGACCTTATTGGTAAATTTCTCATTTGGAAGGTTGGGAATGGAGTCAATGTTAGAATTGGAGTGGATCCTTGGGTTGGCTGTAAGTGGAGACACATTCTACCAATTAGTCTGGTGGATAAACTTCAATCTGCTGGATTATTTTTTCTTAGTGATATTGGTTGTATTGACATATCTCTATTGAATAATCGAGGTTGGTTTACAGCTGCTTTGATTGGTCTTACGGATCAAGAAGATATCACTTGTTGGAATGAATACTTGGGTATTCTAAAAACCAGTCATGTCAGATTGTCATGTGATGAGGATCTTTTGATTTGGAATCAGTCTAAATCAGGGAAATACACTCCTAGATTCGGGTATCTTCAATTAATTTTGGACAGATAGGTGGATGAACTTTCCTAGTGGTGGAAGGTTCTTTGGAAGTTCAAATGTCCATTGAAAGCAAAAAAAATTTGCTGGCCCTTTTATTAAAGGATAAAGCTTTAACTTGGGATGTTATTTGTTGTAAGGGCAAGGAAGGGCATGGCAGATGCTATTTATGTAAATCTGAAATTGAGTCTAATCTTCATCTTGGTGTGGAGTGCTCTTATACTAGACAAGTGTGGTTGGAACTTGAAACCAAGTTGGGGCTAAACAATTTGTGGATTGGTACTTCAGTCAGTCTTTGTCTAAAAAACTGGTGTTTGAAGGGTGAAGTGAAAAATATCAGATATCTGCCTATCATTGTGTTATGGCACATTTGGAAAGCACGCAATCAAAGCTATTTTGGAGATTATGTTCTATAGCCTTCCCAGGTATCAGCTTTCTGTTTGGGATGCTTGAGTTCTTTCCCACAAGATAAGATTATCAGAATTAGACAGGTTGTGGCTGAAGTTATTGATAAGACATATCCTTGGGGATATTTTGATGGTTCGACATCTGGGGATCCAAAAATATGTGGTGCTGGGGGAGTGGTTTTTATATCTGATGATCACTGTTACACTTTCAAAGCTAGATTGGGTTTTGGAACTAATAATTATGCTGAACTTATTGGGTTAAAGCTTCTTCTTACATTGTCTTTGCAACATAACTATAAGCACTTGTATATTTTTGGAGATTCGCAGCTTGTAATCATCTGGGCTTTTGGTAAGTATCGAATTCATAACATTTAGCTTGAGCAAATTCTGCTCGAAGTTCATAGATTGGCAGATTTGTTCGAAACTGTGCATTTTATGCATATTTATCGAGAAAGAAATTCTTGTGCAAACTTACTGGCTAAAGATGGATCTAATATTTTAAGTGGATCTTGGTAGATATCAGAGCATCGGGCAGCTGAATGCTCCAACATTGTCATCTTTTTTTAATACAGGTGGTGAAAGTTGGAATTTGATGAAGATTTGGATGCTTTTGATCCTGGATTAACTTTTGAAGTTAAAAGATCAGCTTTTCAGTTAAACACTTTGTGGATAATGTGAAGTATTATGTTTTTTTGGACAATGCCCTGTTTTTCAGATAACAATTTGTGGATAAAGTGAAGTTTAAAGTATTTTTTGCAAAGCTTTGATACATTGCTTATGTGTATTAAGTGCTGATAATGCCTCTTTTTAAAGGTGTTTGTTATTGTAAAGATTTCAGTACAGTTTTTGGTTGCTGGACAGATTTTTGACAATAGACAATACTAGCTATTTGTCTATTTGTAGAATGTATATGATATATCAATATATGGTTTTTTTCTGTGGAAAAAAAAAGTTATCTTGATTCTAGCTAATACTCTTTACCTTTAGAGTATTACATCTCCTAATATAATATAACAATAGACTTATGCATCTATTTCAATGTGAAACATTTATAATTCAATGTTAATATACTTTCTATTTTTTATTTGTATTCACAACACAAAAATCATTCCACTCAGTTTCATTGGCAAATACAAAAATGCATTTTTCTTGGGTTGTATTGGCAAACGGAATCACAAGATGCCCTTACATTGAATGTGAATGTATCTTATGAAAAGATTTGGATTAGCCTTTTGTCTTAGTTGTTTCATGCACTTTAATTAACTCTCGATGGTTGCTCAAATGTATGTGTCGTTTTCTCTCTATCCTATAACTTTAACTTTATTTATTTTGCATGGGCAACTAACTATTATTAGTCATCTGAATGAGCCCAATGCTTCCACCTAAAAATGTTTTTTTTGCTAAGAAAGCCAACATCTTGGTGGCTTCTTGCCCTGGCTAACAATTTACCTCTCCGTTAAAATTGATCAAGGAGAAGGTTTATCATTTGGGTTAGGGGGAGCTATAAAAAAAAATGTGAAAGTGCCATTATGGAGGTGGAGTAGGAGATTGAACGGGTTTCTTCAACTCTATGTTATGGGGTCACCGACAGGGTCTCTCGGGATCATCATAAATCGTTGACGTTGCTCGCAAATCTATTAAATTTTTTTATTGTTACATGCATTCAAACTTACTTAACAATCATAGCCTACTAGCCCATTGATAAGCAAATCCTCTCCTCTTACTGTATTTTTCCACTAATCAATTTATTTTAAAAATTATAAATATTACTAAATTCTTTATATATATATATATATATATAATTTTTATATTATTATTAAAATATTAAAAATAAATCAAATAAAAAAAGTTTAAACTTAATCCAATCAAATAAAATAAGGTAAACAAGTGAAATAGCAGCAAGGATGCTTATACCTGCCTCTTAGAAATATTTTATTGTACTATTGTATATAGTTTAAAGCTAAAAGTCGAAGAAATTATGAAACATTCAAACTTGCAAAATGTATTACTTGTTTCCATGGTACTTATATTTCTATGTGAGATCACTTGCTGTTTATAGGTTGTTGCATTACTTGTTACTTCTTGTAACTGTCACTGTTTATATTTCTATGTGTATATCAATTAATTAGTTATTAAGTAAGTCCTTGAAATTAAAGATCCAAAATGAGTTTACTTGTCTTTGTGAATAGGAGAGCTTTTGTCACTACGAATATCTGAGATAAGCAACATAGATGCCTAGTACTTGGCTCTTAAAAATAGTTTAATAAATATTACATAAGAAATGGATATTGAATAACATTAACAATGTTGAATGCCTAATAAATACTTAACAATATAGATATTAAAAATGTAACAACAATTGGAGATTTTGAAAAATCTGAATTCCAATGTAAGCACCAACTATTACAATGAAACTTTCAAGAAGATATTTTAAAAACATAGAATGTGTGGCATTGTTGTATATAAATATATGCTAATCTAATAAAAAATAATAATAAAAGAAATATTTACAAGCATTTCTAAAAATAATGTTATAGACATTGGAAAAGAAAAGATATTTGATTATATAAAATTAAAACAATAATAAGATAAATATGATTTTTGTTGTTTATGCAATGTGAAGAACTGCAACCTCTGTTTAGATCCGCCGAGCTCTTGATTGGCCTTGCATCTAGTGCCTAAATTGTGGCTTCCTCCAAGTGACATCGCCTTAAGCATTAAGGCTTAGGCTCGTGAACTATTCACCCTACTAGGTTATAAAGAACTCATATCATATCTCTTATGTCACATGAGTCTCACAAGTTCAACATCTAAACATCAGGCTTCTTGGCATGAAATCTAATGCTAAATTGGAATGTCAAAGCTAAATGAAATATATAGATGTAGAAAAGTAATAAAATATACATATAATTATATTCTTATACAAATATAAAGACTAATTTCAATTTTGAACTTAGAAGTTAGAATGCAATGTACCATGTCCTCATGACAATGCCTTTAAATATGCAACACACTACATAAATTAACTTTCACTATACTAGTGGTTTTCCAAGAAACCATGGGTACAATCAAGGCTTCGGGTCGACCCCATTTCACTCAACCTAATCAATTTGGAAAAATAAAAAAATATAAAGGAATATCACAAACAATGCCAGTCTTGACCCCTCAACCTAATCAATTTGGAAAAATAAAAAAACACAAGTGAAAGTGTCACAAACAATGCTAGTGTCGACCTCATCTCACTCAACCTAATCAATTTGGAAAAATAAAAAAATATAATTGACTTCACGCATCTTTATCTTTGAATAGACATTGAATTGCACCAACAATTGACTTCACCTTCAAAAATACATTATTCGACTTTGATTCAATTACAAGGTCATTCGTTTTATCTCCACAAAGAGTAGCAACTAAGTTTATCAAAGAGTAGCAACTAAGTTTAGTTGAATGACAATAATTTGAGTAGCAACACTACGTTGAATCATATTTCCCACATCTTATCAAAGATTAGTCGATAGCTTATGACATATGATAACACGAGAAACAAACATTGACAACAAGCATAAGACAATCATCAAATATATTTCTTAAGGCCCATCACAAACAATGCCATCATCAACCTTATTCCCATCTTGTACCGAGGATGGTGGATTAGAGACATCTTATACAAGAGTACATGGGACAAGTAGAATAAGTACCATGCAAGTTGAAGAATAATACTTATTTTTTTTAAAATATCTCATTTCTTTTGAATCGGTAATAAAAAAAAGTTGTCACATCATAAAATTTAGGAAACTATATGAACATTGAAAATCTATTTCAATTAAATAAAATTAAGGAATTATAATAAAAAAATATTTAAAAAAAAAATGATTATAAATTAAAACATTGAAAAAACTTTGCGTTTTGTTTTGATTTTTTCAAGAAACTAAATTAATAAAATACTAAAGCATTCGAACCTTGGATGGCTCTAATAATAGTAATCAAACGATGGATTCACATGTGCACAACAATATTAATTGAATTTTAGTGACAAATTTCACCAAATTTTTTGGGGAACGTTTCAACATAACAAACCGAAGTTTATACCACAAGTTGATATAATTTTGACTGAAAGTGCATGCGTCGAGGAATACGCAGGGTGGATCTCGTGTAATGTTGAAAGGAAATAATAAGTTGACATGCTGAGCAACAAGTGTAAAGTATGCAGTCAGTGTGTCTTCTTTACCATCTTTGGATACTATGCACAGCGTTCCTGATACTAATTTGCTCCACAGGATATTCACAGTAGACGGGAAGGGACGACTACATGGGGAATACAATCGTTCTCACTTGGGCGCTCGGTAAGGATTACATCCCTATTATTCCAAGCCGATCAACATCATTCTGTAATAGAATTTGTTTGACATCATTTATACGATTATCCATCCCAACTACAATGTTTGGCATATCCGGGATTTCATGGGAGGTGTAGCTAATGGATTGTTCAGAGATTGTAGCTACTTCAAATCATTTGGGAAGATCCCTGACATCTGCGTCTAGTTCCTGCAAATCATGGGCTAGAATCGGCGAACCTTTAATATCAATCAAATCCTTGATTTTCTCCTGAAACTCTTGGATTTTCCTTCCATATAGCCACTTTCTGTATATATCAAAGATGTGTAAATTGTCTACTTCCTGCACGTGTTTAAGGGCATCTTCCAATACTGATTGAAATTATTTGAACTGCCTATGTTTGTGGGTTGATGAGTATGAGCTGGAAATTATCTGAAGAGCCCCTGTTATTTCATTGGAGAAGACAGGGATATGGCCATAAGAATATGGGAAGGATCAGGATGGAACGGTCGGCTTCGGCTTCGAAATCTGCAGGACAAATGCCTTGTAGAGGTGGATGGAGAATATACTATAACAATGCATGATCACCTAAGAGACGTGGGAAGATGAATTGCAGATGAGGAAAAGTCTGGAGGAGTAATCCCACATCATCTTTGGCGTTTGGTGGAAAACATTCATGATTTGTGGCAGCAATATTGTGTAAGTGCTTGAATTCTTCAAACAATTTTAAGGTTTCGTTGTTTGAAATAGAAGTAGAAAGAGAAATATCTGGCACCTCTGTTTAAATTGTATGATGTTTGCTTTTAACCGAATGAACAGGTAATAATAGAAGTTCGTGGAATTAGGACGGCTCATTACACTTGTGACATTGCAGATTCATTATACTCTACTCCATTCCAGCAGGTAGGAGTCCAGTTCTTTATATGCACAGTATGCTCTGGCCTCTTAATCAATCGCATCTTCTTATAGTTAGTGCCCTTTGCCTGGCATTCATGGAACCAGATTTATCCGTCATCTACTTTCCATATCCTCACGTCGCGTGTTCGAACTCCGCAAGCCCAACTTCGTTTTAAAGATCTCCATCTGGGCAGATGTATGGATAAATACAAGCAGCAGCAGCAGCGCGAATCGGAGTTGAAGTGTAGAAATCCCGTGGACTATGGCAGAAGAACGATGATGCAAAGGGAAAATGAAACAACGGACAACAACCACAATTACAACTGTAGCAGCAAAAACTCAAATTCCACATCCTCCTATCTGCATAACCAACAACAATCCTATCGACGAAGAGATAGAGGATCCAGAGGTCGATCAGCCCGGCCCGGATTCGATCCCCAATCCGATGATAGCCTGTACAAAAACTCCATCAGAAACTCCGATGATGTCATTGTTACCAGGTGTCGAGAAACTCCGATGATGTCATTGATGTCATGTCATTGTTACCAGGTGTCGACCCAAATCCAGATAGCAAATTTCGAGGATGACATCATCCCTGCTTAACCAATAGCAACACAAATAAATACAATTTTAATAAATTTAAAAATTGCTATTTTTCATGTTACAAAGTTAAACTTTGGAATAGAGATTTTAATCTTTTAAATATGCACCGATATGCACCAACTAATACCCAAAGTCAACGCGGTTTGAATTCGATCGATTACAATATACCTGCTGAGGCAGGTATAATAAATAATACACATTAAAAAATAAATATTTGAACGTAATCTAGATCAAATAATATAATCATATATTTTGCAATGGGAAGCATTATACTCGAAAGGAAATAAGCAATTTGTGATAAATATGTAATATTTTAAATATATAATAAATTTTAATCATTGTTTTTAATATGTTATGATAAAGCAAATTTTAGATAGTCTTTTTATTTATTTGTTTGTTTAGAAATATTTTTTAATATTAAAAAATAATTCATTCTTAAAGAATAAGAAAAAAAAACTATAATCACTATATTTAAATTTATATAAGAATGTAAATTTATAATAAATCTTTTTTATTAATATGTTATAGTTATTATTATATTATAGTTATGTTGTGTAAATGTTATTCTACTTTGTTAAGAAATATATTAAGATATAAATATCTTTATTTAGAAATGATTTTTGATGTTAAAAAACAATTCATTTGAAAAGTAAGGAAAATGCAATGATCATTTACAATATAAATCTTATTTATCAATATGTTATAGTTATCACATAATTGTGTTGTGTAAATGTTATTCAATTTTACTAAGTTGAGAAACATTTTAAGTTATATGTATTTGAGAAATTAAAATTAAATGTCAATTTCATTACATGCTAGTAGTGTTAGAGTTTTATATGAATGAATGTGATGTATTAGATGATTAGTTTTATAAAATAAAGTTATTAAGTAACAAAAGTGAACTCAATTTTAAATTTTAGATAAACACTAAAAATAATTAAAATGGCAATATAGGTTCATCTTAATGTTGGATCTATCAAGTATGTCCAGTGATCAAACTTATTGGGGTTTAATCCAATATATCTGATCCTAGATTAAAATGAATCTAGTGATATAAATTTAAATTGTGTTCTAAAATATTGAATGGAGTTGCTAAGGGAAGAATGTAATAGAAAAATTATAAATAGAAGAGGAAGAATACTATTAAAAATGTTTATATACTTCAAAGGTTTTTTTATACGCTCTGAATGAAAATAAAGGGCCAATAAACAAATAAATTGCTCACTTAACCGTCATGCCCCTGTTGAATTTGTGAACCACTGATCTACAGGAAAATGAGAGCAACTGTGAAGTAGGATTATGTAGTGGATTATCAAGAACAATGTACACTGAACAAGACAAATTTGAGACAAATCTGATAAGAATTGATCAATTAATTACAACATTACTATTTATTAATCCCGCACTAATACAATGGTGTTACAATAAGGAGAATTCGAATCATGTGGATAAGATTCGAATCTACCAGCTAAACCTGACTGACTAGCTAACTCAGTGTGCCTAAATCACTTCATGGGAGCCACTAGCCTAACTCATGATGTCTAAATGTTAAGCCCTTAATGATGACACATTACACCGTATAGTGTGGCGCATAACCCCTATATTGTGGTGCATTACATATTATTTATGTAGGATTGGGTCTATTAATGGGTTTATTACTTGTTATTGTACACCTTTATCTCCTATATATGGGAAGGATATATTCTCATTTTATCATCATAGTATCTTATCTTGTCTTGTGTACTTAGTACATTGTGTAAGGAGGTTCCTCCCTCGAAGAGGATTGATATTTATCTCTACTATTCATATTTTAGGCGTGGATTACTCTCTTATTGTCTATTTTTGCTATTTTTATGCTATATCTAGGACTTGGTTCCATGACATTTGGTATCAAAACTCTTTCCTCATGACTGACTTCTGCAAAATGAGTCATCTTGGAACTTTTGTCACAAATTTTTATATACAAGGAACCAAAGATCGAGGTTAAAAACCCACTTCTAAAACAGGCCGACCTATCTCCAATAAAAAATTGGATCCTGATCCATTACAATTTTGGAGATAATTGCGGAGGAATATAGGGTTTTTTGCTAGTCCTACAACTAGTCTAAAACAAGTGTTCTTGGGAAAAAGGTCATATATGAGGAATCCAAGATCCAAATGGAGTGAGACTAGTTGCATTTGAAAGAAGACAGACTAGGGTATCTTTGGTAGAATTTTCAGATACAGAAACAAAACTGTGAACACGTGGCGTACAGTGCAAGTTATCTCTTATGGATAGGACAAAAATAAGAAGCTTTGGTATATTCGCAATAACATTTTATGGATCATTCAAATTAGGTTAGAATCATGGAATTGGAAAAAGGACAGATCAAGGTACCACTGGATCAAGTTTCAGCCTCATAGGAGCCACAATTCAAATTTTATCTCAGTTACAAGTCGACCCTAAAGCAGTATCCTAATCAGGGATTGAAAAAGGCACGCCATTTTACATTTGAATAGCTTTTAGTAGAAGGATGTATTTGTGGTAAACCCTAGGGTGTGATATTGTTAAAAATTCCACCAAAAGGAAGTGTAAATAATCACACTCCACTCAAACCCCCAGAGGATTCATCCCCGACATACTAGGAAATGGAAGACATTTCTTCTAGAGTGTCCAAGTTGGAAGATATCATTAAAGGAAGTGTGAAAATTGATGACTTTGCTAAATTGGAAAAGAAGATGGACACTAAAGAGGATCTCAAAGGGATGGCTAGTAAAGAAGATCTCAAAGGTATGGCTAGTAAAGAAGATCTTCAAGACTTGAAGGAGTTTATCAAGGATATCAAACATAACTTTATTCCTCAATTATCTACTCAAGAAGAGGATCAGGAGGAACAAGATGACTTATTCCAGCCATGTCTAGAGAAAATTGAAAAACAATTGGAGAGTAGGAATTTGGAGTCAACAAAATTTGATGATTCACTGCAACATCATAGGTTCAATTCAGGTCCAAGAAACTACTCTATCCCCAAGATTGACATGCAAAAGTTTGATGGCAAGGATCCAATCACATGGATTTTTGAGATGGAGCAATTCTTTGGTCTACACCAAGTACCCACTATGCAAAAGGTAACTATTGCATCCTTGTATTTAGAACCTGATCAGTTTGTATGGTACCAATGGATTTGTGCATGTAAAAAGGAGTCTATTATATATTGTTGATTCACCGAAGAATTGATTGCACATTATGGGGATATAAATAACAACACCTTCTTTAGTCAGTTGGTAAATCTCAAGCAAAAAGTTTGATTTACAGATCACATTAAGCAATTTCAATAGCTAAGTCTCAGAATGAAGAACATTTCAGAAGATAATTTGTTAGATCTCTTTATTGGAACCTTGAAGATAACATTCAACATGAGGTGCGTCTCTTTGAATCATCATTGCTAGAAAAGGATTTCATGGTGGCAAGGAAGGTTGAAAATAAAAATATGGCAATGACTACTAAAAAGGCCTTCTCCAACACATATAGAGAAAATAATGTTCCTTATTCTAAACCACAACAAAGGTTGACACCCCAACAACTAGATGAAAGAATAGAAAAAGGATTATGCTTTAATTGTGACAACAAGTATAGTAAGGGACATAAGTTCAACGAGAAGAAATTATTATACATAGATTGTGAAGAGGAAGAACCAAAAAAAGAGGAAGCATATCAAGAAGAGGTGGCTTATGAAGAAATTAAAGAGGCTACTTCAGAAGAATTTACTCCCACCATATCTTTTCATGCATTGGCTGGAATTAGCACTCCTTAAACTCTCAAGATAGAAGGATACATAAAAAAGAATAAGGCAACCGTGTTGATTGATTTTGGTAGTACTCATAATTTCATTCACTATAAGTTAGCCAAAGTTCTTAATTGCTTTGTTTATCCAATGCCAGAATTTCAAGTAATGATTGCAGACGGAGGAACTATAAATTGAGCAGGGAAATGCCATAATATCAATCCAGCTATGGGAGAATATGTATTGAATAATCCAATGATTTCTATCCCAATGGGTGGTGCTGATGTTGTCTTGGGTGCCCAATGGTTACAAACATTGGGAACAATGGCTTTTAATTTTCAAAAACGTTTCCTGAAATTTTCATGGGAAGGTAAAGAATATGATTTAAATGGTATCACAAGAAAACCAATCAAGGTGATAAGGTATAATGGTATGAAAAAGTTTTTAAAAAAGGGACATCAAGGTATAGTTGCACAATTATGCTCATTAAATGTTCAAACCTCAAAATTTCCTATCTCCCTAGATCTCCAAAGGGTCATTAATAAGCATTCCAAGGTATTTGAAGATATTCCCAAAGGTCTTCCACCTATTCATGAATTTGATCATGTTATCCACTTAATTCCAGACAATGTTCCTCCTAACATCAAACCTTATCGATATCCCTATAGCCAAAAGAGTGAAATTGAGCATATGGTGGATGAAATGTTAGAGGCCGGAATAAATAGGCCTAGCCAAAGTTCTTACTCTGCACCATTGGTAATGGTATGCAATCCAATTGGATCATGGCATATGTGTCCGGATTATAGAGAGCTCAAAAAGATCACCATTAAAATAAGTTTCCCATTCTTGTCCTTGATGAAGTGTTAAACGAATTACATGGAGCAGTTGTCTTCACAAAGTTGGATCTTCATTACGGGTATCATCAGATTCAAATGAAGGATGAAGACATCACCAAAACAACATTCAGAACTCATGAAGGTCACTATGAATTTTTGGTCATGCCATTTGGTCTAACAAATGCACCTTCCACATTTCAAGGTTTGATGAATTCTATATTAAATCCTTTCCTTAGAAATTTTGTGCTGGTATTCTTTGATGATATACTAATCTATAACAACTCTTGGGAAGAACATGTTCAACATGTTGATAGGGTAGTACAACTACTAAAGGAGACAGAACTATATGCAAAACCTTCAAAATGTTTCTTTGGGATAAAGGAGGTAGAGTATTTGGGTCATACTGTATCTCATGAAGGTGCCAAGGTAGACCCTAAACAAATTAAATCTATGATGGACTTGCCAATTCCCAAAACCCCAAAGAATCTTCAAGGATTCTTAGGTCTTACAAGGTACTAGTACCGCAAGTTTGTTCGGAACTATGGAAGAATAACAACTCCTCTAACATCGTTATTAAAGAAAGATGCATTTTCTTGGACTCCAGAGGCAAATCAAGCCTTTCAACAACTCAAAGCGGCCATGTGTAAAGTTCCTATTTTGGCGACACCAGACTTCACAAAAACCTTTATTGTGCAATGTAATGCTTTAGGAAATGGAATTGGAGCTTTACAAATGCAAGAAGGACACCGTATTTACTTCACAAGTCATCCAATCAAGGGAAAGAACTTAAAAATTCCCATTTATGAGAAGGAAATGCTGGAAATACTGCATGCCATGAAGCAATGGCGCCCTACCTTATAGGGAGACATTTTAAGGTTAAAACTGATCATGATAACCTTAAATACTTCTTGGAACAAAGGCTATATTCAGAAGAGGAACAAAAATGGGTAATAAAGATGTTGGGATATGACTTTGAAATCATCTACAAAAAGGGGAAGCAAAACGTTGTCGTATACGAACTTTCTAGGAAAGATGAGAATGTTGAAGCATTACTCTATGCTATTTCGATCATCCAACCAGATTGGATAGCTGAAGTAATGGATGAATGGGAAAATGACTAAAAAAAATGGACATTTATTCAAAAGCTGTAGTAGGATCCCATTGCCTCTAATACATTTGGGTGGAAAGATGACTTGCTCTAGTACCAGGATTGCTTATATCTTGGTAAGAGTTCCCAGCTCAAGAAAAATTTACTTTTTGAAATCCACTCTTCACTGATAGGAGGGCACTCAGGTTTCTTAAAAACCTACCATAGGGTAAATAAATATTTTTTTTGGGATGGTCTTAAAACTGACATTCAAATTTTTTTGGTAGAATGTTTGGTTTGCCCACAAAATAAAGTGGGAACAATTAAGACCCCTAGTATCCTACAACCACTTTCCATTCTAAGCCAAAGGTGGATAGAGGTCTTGATGGATTTTATCATAGGTTTACCAAAGTCTAAAGGAAAGAGTGTCATCATGGTGGTTGTTGATAGACTTACTAAATGTGCACACTTTTTTGCAGTATCTCACCCCTTCAAAGCAAGCACGGTTGCCAATTCTTTTATGTATACAATACAAAAACTACATGGTATGTTAAGTTTTTAATGGTTATATTAGAGCTTAAAACATTGAGCGTCGTAACAGCATAACCATAAGCCAAAAGATCACTGAAAGATAAAGAAGCACAACCACACAAAAAAAACACAAAGATTTATCCTGGGAAAACCCTATTGGGAAAAACCCAGCAGAAGCTTCCTCAATATAGATGCCCAAAAAGATAAAAGGTAAAACCCAAAAACTGATTCTCCTCCTTCTCCAACTACTGCTCTCTCTCTCTCTCTCTCTCTCTCTCTCTCTCTCTCTCTCTCTCTCTCTCTCTTATGTGCTACACAAGTGAGTGTGAGTGTGTTTAAAATGAGAAGCACCTCACCTCTATTTATATTCTTTCGTTCACTTAATAATTAATTCAGTTATGTAGGATCGAGTAATCCTAATTTAATCTTGTAGGCTCGAGTAACCACATCTGGGGTACTAATGACCCGACTTACAACGGAGGGGACTTCCTCATGAATCTTATTAGTTCTCCCCATAGGAATATCGCGGAACACAAAAAATACATATAGAATATTCTTCGAAGTTACAATATTTCAACACTCCCCCTTAACGAGAAGGGTATTCTACAACAACATCAACAACAACAATAGTAGGAGAGAGAGGCCATCATCAACATCATTAGGGTGACACATCTATAAATTCTTGGAATATTTTTAACATCATATAGTCTTCATATTCAATATTGAACAACATCAACACTTTGATCGCTTGATCGACAACATCATCATCAGTACTTTGACCTTTCAATCAACAACATCATCATCAACATTTTGAACTTCCGATCAACAACATCATCTTTCAATCAACATCATCATCAACACTTTGACCTTTTGATCAGCAACATCATCTTTTGATTAGCAACATCATCATCATCATACTCTGAACTTTCGATCAGCATCATCATCATCATCACACTCTGATCTTTCGATCAGGAACATCATCATCATAACATTAGGATCTTTCGATCAGCATCATCATCATCATCACACTTTGATCTTTCGATCATGAGCACCATCATCATCACATTTTTATCTTTCGATCAGGAACATCATCATCATCAGCAACAACCTGCAATCCATAGTACGAAGACAAAAGTCTTCAGATCTCTTTTGGACTTAAATTCTAGGGATGATGCAATCCCACCACATTCTCGACAACCGAAGTCACCGGATTCAATTCCAGGATAATCACTCCCTATCATTTTAGGACTAAGTCCAAGGATGATGCAATCCTACCATGTTCTTGAGTACCGAAGTCACCGGATCCATTCTGAACAAAAGTTCACGGATGATACAATCCTATAATGTTCTCAAGTACCAAAGTCACTGGATTAGTTCTGAACAAAAGTTCAAGGATGATACAATCCTACCACGTTCTCGAGTACCGAAGTCATTGGATCCGTTCTAAACAAAATTTCAAGGATGATACAATCCTACAACATTCTTGAGTACCAAAGTCACTGGATCTGTTCTGAACCAAAGTTCAGGGATGATACAATCCCACCACATTCTCGAGTACCGAAGTCATCGGATCCGTTTTGAACCGAAGTTCAAGGATGATACAATCCCACCACATTCTCGAGGACCAAAGTCATCGGATTCATTATGAACCAAAGTTCAGGGATGATACAATCCCACCAAATTCTTGAGGACTGAAGTCATTGGATCCATTATGGACATATGTACTGGGATGATACAATCCCACTGCAACATCATTTCTCCCCCTTTCGAGGAAGGTCTTTCCGATCAACACTAATCTTGTCTTAAAAGTGTTAGAACTTTACCCAAGACATAGGATTCGTCAACACATCAGTGTTGAATCATCATCATCTGAACCATCATCGTCTATATCTTCAGTATGTGAATACTGAACTATCATAATCTGTATCTCTAGTATGTGAATAATGAAAGCATCATCATCTATATCTTCAGTATAGAAATACTAAAAGCATCATCATCTATATCTTTAGTATAGAAATACTAAAAGCATCATCATCTGTTTCTTCAGTATAGAAATATTGAAAGCATCATCATCTGTATATTTAGTATAGAAATAATGAAAGCATCATCATCTGTATCTTATCTCATATGTAGAAATACCATATTTCTATGTACTTTGATGGAGCAGAGGGTTCTCTGTCATCTCAACTCTGGTTATCACATAGAATCACTGTAGTATCCATCTCTAGATCAAAGATACCTGACATCTGCTTCTGAAGCCATATGTCTTCACAACTAGTAGAGCAAGCTGCTATATATTCTGCTTCAGTCGTGCTAAGAGCAACACTAGACTGTTTCTTTCTAAACCATGAAATCATAACAGATCCCAGACTATAACATCCGCCTGATCTACTTTTCCTGTCTGAGACACTTCAAGCCTAATCTGCATCCGTGTAGCCATACAATCTATACTCATGGCTTCCATCATAGTATAGAACAAAGTCTATAGTCCCTTTCAAATACCTCATCACATGTTTTGCAGCTACCAGATGAACACGTCTAGGTTGAACTAGATACTGACTCAAGGTGTTCACAGCAAAACAAATGTCTATTCTAGTATTAGTTAGATACATCAATGCCCCAATAATCTGTCTGTATTGAGTCACATCCACTAACTCTGATGAGTCATAGACTAACAACTTCTCCTTGGAATCTGTCACGTCCCCATGCCTTCGACCAGTGAAGAGGACGTGACCCACGACGTTAACCATGCAGGCTACCAGCCCCATGAACATGTACAGGCATAAAAATTGCATAAACAGAATGCTGCAGGGAAATGTATTGCAGCGAAACATGGACATTGAACCTTTATCATGCATAGATGCAATTGTTTAACATACACAAATGCATTCATTCGTCATGCACAACAGAAACAACATACATTTCTACAGCATTCATTCAACATCATTCATCATATTAATTAACAGTAATCACTAACAAGAAAATAGGATTGCAGAAGTAAGGTAGACAAGATTACTTATCTTATAAGAACTTGTTCCACAACCAGCTATGTCGTTGCAACGTTCCACCCAACCATAGGCCAACGTGCTCCTTAATCTCTCAGCAGCACTGCCACCCTCGAGCTAGGCATGATTCTCCATGGAATAAGGGAACTAGCAGGCTTACACATAGCCAAGGATATACAAAACACAGCCAAGCCAACACAGTTGGGTTTATCAGGCCATCCAGGAGTTGGGAAAGGCTCAATGCTAAGATGGTGAGCTCATTACAGAGCCAGGAACACCTACACCAGAACTGGCTTGACCTCTAAGACACCCAAAACACACCCAACACAAGGAATCAGTCCCTTCTCTGCTACATAGTCCCTCAGGCCTTGCATTCCCTTCCAGTGCTATTCGGGGGTGATGGAGAAGAAGGCTAGCCCTCTAGCTTTGTCTGTGTGGTTTAATACACATGGGTATTTTCCCTCATTGGCCAAGGTTTGAAAAATTCCCCCACATCCTTATCCTTGTGAAAATCATGCCCCTTTCTCATTTTAGTTGCCGCGATCGTAGCTGGTCGGGTTCATTTAATTAATTATGATGCATATTTACATGATGACCAACATAATATATGCCGCATGCCCCGATATACCATCGGTGACAAATTCAAAACCAAAACATAACATAACCGATCAATGGTGGGGCCTTGGCCTTTAGCTCCACACCATGATCATTTACAATGTATGCATCATGTACATTTAATGCAACGGGGTCAAAACCGGGGCATTACAGAATCCATGGGTGTGGCCATGGATTTTCATTCCAACATATCAAATCTTTTCTAAACTTCCACTGCACACTTTCCCTGATTGAGAAATATTCCTTCTAAGTTCTTCCATACTTCTCGGCCTAGGAAATAATGCATTAGATCGAGGTCTTTCATCTCAAAATTTTCAACGATATTCTTCTTGCATTATACAATATGTTTCTCATTCCCTATCAGAAATAGATCATCCATATATAGTAATAGTATGATAGGTTCATCTTCTACAACCTTGAGGTAAAGGTTAGGATCGACCTTACTTTTGGTAAAGTCCAAGCTCATCAAGAAACTATCTATCCTTCCATACCAAGCTCTAGGAGTTTGCTTCAGGTCGTACATGGCCTTCTTCATCTTGTAGTGATCTTGTATACATGAGTTCGTCTGTCTTCAACTTCAAATCCTTGTGGTTGTTCGATGTAAACCTCTTCCTCAATCATAGCATTTAGGAAGGTTGTCTTTACATCCATCTGGTGTAGATCCCACTTCATCATGGAAGCAGCTGCCATGATAGTTTTGATGGAAGTGTACCTTGCTTCCTGGATCAAGTGTCTCTTCATAATCAATTCCCTCTCTTTGAGAGAATTCTCTAGCCACAAATATTTCCTTCCATCATCAACATGTTTTGTCTTGCAAGTCTACTTGGAAGATACTATGCTCTTGCTTTCTGTTTTGGTTACTATATCCCAAAACATCATTCTAGTATTATTCCATCATCCTGGTAGGTCATCGGCATATCCTAGTCTTTCGTATTCAACCTTGAAGGTTGGAACCCACTTTACTCTTGGTAAAGTCTCGATCCATCAGGAAGTTGTCCATCATTTCGTACTATGTCGAACTCGGAGATATTTTGTATTCACTCCCCCTGAAGTGGAGCATCATCTTCTCTCTTCATTATGTACAGGTGGTTCTCTGCTTTATATATACTTCTAGTGGGTCTGGTCAATAGAGTATGTCATGTCATAGTCTATTCTTTCTGAGGCAAACCACGAACCTTGCTTTGTACACTTGTTGTTGTAGATCCATATGGAAGATACTACGGACTTCCCTTCAGGTCTCAAAACCATATCGTAGAAATCATTCCCCATGATCGACTATTACTCTTTGATCATAACTTCTTTCATAGCCGAAAAGGATAGCATCAATGATGTCACCCAACTGTGTTATACAAATAGAGTGTGTTTGAGGCCTCTTACTTTGGTTTGGAAGTCTTGCCATTCTTTTCTTCATCTTGATTTATCTCTCGTACCCATGGTGGTCTTCATCCTTCGAGGTGGATCTACCACTCTCTGAAGCTCATTCTTCCATCACGGTGTCTCTGACCCTGGGAGATTCAAATTCATGTTTATTGGAGTGAATCTTGAACAAGCCTCATCCTTCTTTTCTTGTAGGCGGTTGTATAGGACCTTTCCTACAAGTCAAATGCACCAATTGCATGGTTAGAACCATTTCATAGAACATATGCATAACAACAAATTCTTATGCATCATGAAAATGTTTACCCAATACAACATTCATCCATATCTCATGGAAACTTTCTAGATGCCTTCCATCTCTACCATGACATCATTGAGATTGTGCACTAATCCAATACGTCAGCAAGGAGGTTTCATTCTAGATAAGTAGCAATGGAGAGTTGTATAGTACCATGAGCTACTTACCCATCACATGCATATTAGTAGTATACTGTCATTAGTGCAACCATTCTATCATGCATAAAACACCAATTGAATATAATCAAATGCATAACAACACAGTATCATGACATGACAATTGAATACTTATCTTTTATTCGTTTCTTGGGTAGACTCCTTCTTGATCCTTTTTCTTCATCATCTTCTTCATTTATGACATCATCATTTCTTATCCAAATGCTAAGATGGATAACAGGTTCTTCAAGAATTGAGTTCTTCATATTCCACATCACTTAAGGGATCTTCTTTGAATCATGAGCGCTTGATCTTTAGCTGCTCCCATCTTCTCTTCTCTTATTATGAGTTGAGTTCCTTCTTGTGTAAGGATTTAGCCTCATCTTACTCTGGAATCGGAACCTCTCTACTTATGTAGGTGTCCAATTCATTTTCTTCAAGAACCAGTGAAATCCTATGCTTCCATGCTCGGAAGTTTTCAACTTAACCAATCTTGTCATCAAGCTAGGGTGCTAGGTCATTTTGAAATGAGAACCTCAAATGTAAATGGAAAAAGATTAGATCTTACGGGTTTGACGTGTTCATCCTCGTTCCGGATCTGGCTGATCTAGGGTTTGTGAGAGAAACCCTATTTTTTAAAACTTGAAATCTTTTGGATATGATTGGATAGAAATATGTGCCTCCTGAAGGGGAGCTGATCAGCATATTCATTTCCCCAAAACTATGATCAAAATTGCAAAATATCTGATGCCCTAGTTTTGAGTCAGTTTCTTCTACATAATGCCTGATACTATTTCTGCGGTATCTCCAAAATTACTACTCTTTTGTGTCTAAAATTTCGTATTGAGGTATCCTCGCATGTCCTCTTTCCAACACCGTAGGTTAGAGCAGAATATGTTTTACCAATTGGAACTTATTCACGTTTTCCCAAGGTGGCTCATTTCAGGACTGTTCAGAAGAGAGAAATTGTACAGACTGCCATGTGTCACTGTATCATCTTCAAGGTCTGAAATTATTACCACAGAATCTAAAGGCCATTTCCTTTCTATAAAATCTTGAGAAATTTCATTTGGACCTTTGTATCCCAAGACATAACAATTCTCCCCAGGTGTCCTGTTTAGGGATGAATCCTGAGAGAGGCTGGAACCCTAACTTGGAGGAATCATATCTCCTAGAATACAGTGAATCTGAGTCTAACACTTGGACACAGTGTACATCAGGCATTTATCTTTGACTTGTGAAAGTTTTGGCACCTGAGCCTTCTCCAATATTTAGATATAGTGAATATACCAAAACTATCAGTTTCAGTATTTTAGGGTTTTTTCAGGCCCGAGGTCAAACTAGGGTTTGACTTTCCAGGAGTTTTAGCCAACCAAAAATCTTGACCCAGGTCTATAAACCTTGATTTTTATGAGGATATTAATCCTATGTCGGGCTCACTCAAAAATTCCTCTTCTGTAAAAATCCCTAATTTCCCGCCGCAAAAACTGAAAATGCCCGAAATCAAATTCTGCGTGGACAAAAAGATGTGTCCTTCAATGGAGAGTCAACCTAGCCTTCTTTTGCTGATGGATTGTGGAGAGAGACCCAAAAATTAAGAAGCCCTAGCTTCTACAGCTGCATAGTGTCTTCTTTCAGGGTGGTTTTGATACCATGTTAATTTTTTAATGGTTATATCAGATCTTAAAACATTTAGCATCGTAACAGCATAACCATAAGCCAAAAGATCACTGAAAGATAGACAAGCACAACCACAAAAAAAAACAAGCACAAAGATTTATCCTGGGAAAACCCTAATGGGAAAAACCCAGCAAAAGCTTCCTCAGTATAGATGCCCCAAAATATAAAAGGTAAAACCTAAAAATTGATTCTCCTCCTTCTCTAGCTACCTCTCTCTCTCTCTCTCTTATGCACTACACAAGTGAGCGTGAGTGTGTTTCAAATGAGAAGCACCTCACCTCTATTTATATTATTTCATTCACTTAATAATTAATTCAGTTATGTAGGCTCGAGTAATCCTAATTTAATCTTGTAGGCTCGAGTAACCACAACTAGGGTACTAATGACCCGACTTACAACAGAGGGGACTTCCTCATGACTCTTATTAGTTGTCCCGATTAGAAACATCGGGGTATAAAGAAATACAAGTGATTCTCCCTATAGGAACATCGAGGACCGCAAAAACTACATATAGAATATTCTTCGAAGTTACAATATTTCAACATGGTACTCCAAATATTATAGTAAGTGACAGGGATCCCATTTTCCCTCGAAATTTTTAGACATAATTATTTTCTTGTTTGCATACTCAACTGGCTCATAGCTCATCTTATCACCCTCATACTTATGGACAAATATAGATAGTAAACAAATGTTTGGAAGGGTATCTTCGATGTTTTGGAGCTGATAAACAAAAATAATGGGTCAAGTGGTTACCCTTGGATGAATGGTGGTATAATACTTCCTTCCATACATCATCAAAAATGACCCCATATATGGAATTGTATGGCTACCATCCACCATCCATCACATCTTCACTAAGAGACTCTAAAGTTCAAGTAGTGTGAGACCACATCGAGCATCAACAACAAGTTCTTCAACTCTTAAAGGACAACCTCAATCTAGCACAAAATTGAATGGAACAACAAGCAGATCAACATCGTAGTGAAGAGAGATTTAATGTTGGGGATTATGTGTTTTTAAGACTACAACCATACAAATAGATGTCGCTAAAGAACACGAAGAGGGGTAATAAATTATCACCTAAATACTATGGTCCCTACAAGGTGTTACAAAAGATTGGTAGTATGGCCTACAAATTGGAACTACCTGTAGCTTCACGAGTCCATACAGTTTTCCATGTTTCCTGTTTAAAGAAGGTAATTGACAACAAGATACCAATTCAAATGATGCTACTAGAACTTGATGAGGAAGATAAAATCATCTTGAAGCCTGAAAAAATGACTGAAATATGAACTAGACAACTTCAAAATTGATCAATTTCAAAGTATCTCATTAAATGGAAGGAATTACCCATAGAAGATTCAACATGGGAAGATGAGTCCTTTATATAGCAACATCCAAAACTACTTCAGCGTTGCGGACAACACTTTTTGAAGGGGAGGGGCATGTTAAGATCTTAATGATGGCACATTACACCATATAGTGTGGTGCATTACCCCCTATATTGTGGTGCATTACATATTATTTATGTAGGCTTTGGTCTATTAGTTGTTATTGTACACCTTTATCTCCTATATATAGGAAGGAGATATTCTCATTTTATCATCATAGTATCTTATCTTGTCTTGTGTACTCAGTACATTGTGTAAGGAGGTTCCTTCCTCGAAGAGGATTGATATTTATCTTTGCTATTCATATTTTATGCATGGTTTACTCTCTTATTATCTATTTCTGCTATTTTTATGCTATATCTGAGACTTGGTTGCATAACACTAAATCAGTCTTACCATCAGTTAAACTAGTTAAACCAGTTAAACTGATGAGGTAAGTGGAAAAATGTGCCACTTCCCCATGCAACCATGTAAAAATGCCACTAGACTAACTGAGAGTGACCTAACTGAATGTAAATAAAGGTTTAATCGGCATAACTTCCTACCTACCACAACCAACTAATGGAGGTTGCTGGTGGAAATCATAGTGGCTCCTATAATGTAGGGATTGGCACCGGTGGCACTGATGGAACCAATGGCACTAGTGGCACTAGTGGCACCAATACCATGGCGGCACCAAACTCACCCAAATGAATCCTAAGTAAAGAAATATGATCAAATAGACTATATATGGACAAGGGACGATTATATAATCCTAACACCCCCACTACTACATTTCGATCCAAAATCCGACGGTTTTTTCTGACTGCACGTGGATTTCTCTTTTTAAACTTACAAAAAATCACAAAGATACTTTTTTTTTATAAATATGGCCACAAGCGTCGGTTAAGCGACGGCTAGTCTCATAACCGTCTCATAACCGTCGCTTAACCGACGACACGTTGGTCAAAATAAGTCATAGAAAAGCGCCCAAAAGTCACATAGGGCGCCAAAGGATTCACCTGTTCCCTTATCGCTAACCTGCTTGCTTCTGTTCTATCACTGTCTTGCTTCCGTGGCTTGCCTAATGAACTGCCATTCTGTTGGTTAGGTTATTCCTCTAACCCCGATCCTTTTCAGAACAGAGGCTTCTGAACCCTCTCATTTCTTTCCCTCAAAGAGCTAATGCATCCGAATCTTTCACTGATGCAAACAATGCTAAATACTACTTCAATGCATTGATCTTTACTTTCACGCTGGTCATCTACGCTGCATCCTCTTCAATGTCGAGTGTCTAAAGAGCTCGAATCTACCCAATGGCCCATCAATCGTCACATAAAAGATGGATGTAATATTATTGTAAATAAAGATGCTCTTCACCCAAATTCAGGTTCTTACTGAAAGGCAGGCTATGTGTCGGTTGGCCCTCACCCTCTCTATGGTCGATCGTGCAATTCACGGACAAGAGGTTCCAGCTAGTGCATGACTTGACAATTGGGGTGGAATTTGGGGCGCGCATAGTTGTTGAGTAGGGCTTCAGAAGCCCATTCTTAAGGTGTAAAAGTGTTCTTTGGGAATTTTACTCATCTTCTGCAAAATCAAAGGTGGCTTCTATGGGCATTTGTTCTCTGTGGTTTTGAAGAGATGCATGCAGATCTGCTCCACAATGGAATTATTTTGGTGAGATGGTATTGAAGCACATTGTTGTTTTGAATAGAGTTCAGTGCCTGGTTTCGTCGTTCAACATCTTTCAGTAACATCTATTTGAAGGTTAATACAGCAGGTTTGAAGAATGTTACTTATGTGCTGCTTTAGTTTCCATTCAATTTATTAATCATAGAAAAAATATTTCTTTCAAACCCAGACGTAGCTTTGAAGTCGGCCCTTGATGCTCATTCACTATTTATATTTCTGGGGTTCAAAGCGTTACTGCAGAGACAATTTATGAGAAATGACTTTTCTTCCTGTATTCCATATTATGTTGCAGTTTAACATAAGACTCGTGGTGGACTCCAGAGGGCTGTAGTGATCTTTTTTTCCAGTATGCATGCAGTTTTCTTGGTTTTCTTTATTTCTATATTGTTGCATTGCAAAGATCTGAAAGCAGTTTGCAAGGTTTCTTTATTTTTGTGCTTTATACTGCCCAGGAAAAGTTTCTATGTTTCTAAGAATATATTTAGAGGGAGAGGTTACTTTCTGACAAAACTATTTGTTTGATGATTATAGATTTCCCTGTGTAGGGGAACCATGCAAGTTGTCGGT
>LPNX010092064.1:613054-718963 GCA_001517045.1 Pseudotsuga menziesii | reverse complement strand
GTCCATTGTTGCCAGAACTTTATGCTTGAGTCTGCATCCCTTTGTCCCTTGGAGCACTGTGGTGTTCTTCCCAAGCTTGCCTTTCAATAGTAAGCTTGCTATCAAAGTGATGGAGGATTGAGGTGGTGGAGGTCCAAGTGGGGGATTCAGTTTCTCCGGTTCGCAGACGTGCTGTCAGAGGTTGTCACTTGTAATCTCTGATTCTTATTAATAGAAATATCTTTTCCTGTCCAGTAATGTGTATTTGAATGAATGTTGTATCCATTGGAATATGTCAAATGCTTATACATTATTGATTATATATGCTAGAATAGATCTAACACCATGAAATATAGTATGCTTGTATTGTTTACTTGTTGTTGAGGACGTGATATAACAATTCAAGCTGAAGATTGGAAAGCTCAACGGGGATCTACTACAACCGTCCGGAATAAGGTACGAGGTTCGATCCTTTAGTGTTAGATTGTTTTATTTCTATTGCATATTGGGAAAGATTGATTTCTGGAGTTTAGTTGTCTGTTGTGGTACCCCAAGCCATAGGAATTTCTCTCTGTAACACCTGCGGGGAACCCTTCTAGGCAACGATGGGAGGTAGTTGAGTTTTTACCGCATCTAGATCAGCTTGCTTATGGGATCTCTGATGATGGCTGGAAACATTTGAACAATGATTTGATCGCTGCCTTTCATATTTTTCATCCAGAGTGGACTTTTGTGATGAAGAGAGTGGTTGTGGCTTGTGATTACCTTCGTCGAGCAGCAAGAGGCAATCTTTCTGCAGAGGATGAGTCATCTGAGGAAGATGATGATACTGAGCCAAATGATGAGTCTAAGTTAGATTAGCATCCTAGTGGGGATTCCCCTAGTGTGTTGGTGTACTTAGGAGTTTTTTCATCGCTATGTATATTCAGCTGAGAAAGCATATGTGGCTTCTCATTTTGTACTGGACATATTTTGGACATGCGACTTATCTATCTATATATATTTTTGACGCACGTGGATGCACTTTTTATGGTTTTATATGTGAGTCTTTTATAATGATGTGAAATGCAATGCCTAGATGATGTATTGTTACACTTGTGTGTGTATTTTATATATGATTATGTTTGATGTTGTGGTTGTATGTTTCCTATATGCGATTATGAATGTGCCAATTTAGAATGTCATTAGCCATTTGGTATACTACACTATTGAGGTTTCTAGGAACATGTGTGAATGTAATGGATTCAAATGTTCTAAACATCTATTTAGTGCGCATAAATTTTCTAAAGAGGAAAGGATAACGTACCCGGTAATAGTTGTTCAACTGAGAAACAAGCAGTTGGGAGTCTAAGAAGACATCGAGATGGTGAACGCCTAACTGGAGAGCCGCGGCCAAAAGGCCATTGACACCATCATACTCAGCCTGGTTATTGGTCGCACTACCCACGCATATCCTGTCGATATGGATCAACTCATGTGACGGGGAGTAGATGACCCATGCAGCTGAGGCGAGGCTCGGAGACCATCTGCTCACTCCATCAACAAATCCTATGTACTGGTCCGAGGTAGGATCCATATGGAGCAATGAGGGGAAACAATACATAAGATTCACTTTTAAAAATGTGTAAAACAAAAAAGGGAAAAGACTATATTATAAGCTACACTATTGTGACTTAAAGAGGTGACGTTAGAGGGAAAGTGGTTTGGACTTCTAGGGGATCAGCGGTCATTCCTTTGTGTGACACGATGAACCCCAAGAGACTACCTGTCATGACATAGAAAACACACTTGAAAGGGTTCAAGCATATTTTGTACTTGCAACATTGTAGAAAGGATTGCCACAAGTCGTCTATGTGTTGTACTTTCTTCTACGACCGTGCAATGAGGTTGTCAAGATAAACCAACATGATGTGAATGAGGTCATGGAAATAGTGTGTCATGGTGTACTGGAAGGTGGGTCGATCATTTTTCAGACCAATGGGAATTACTCGATAAGCGAATGTGCCCCACATGGTGGTGAATGTAGACATATAACGGCCTTGTTTTCGGATCTAGATTTGGTTATCTCCAGAAAATCCATCCATGAAGGAAAAGACCTCATGTCCAGAGCATGCATCGATAATCTGATCGATGAAGGGTGTTGGGAAGTTATCTTTGGAACACTCCCCATTTAGATCATGGAATTCTATGCAAATGCAGATGGTACCCTATTTTTTATTCACACGAATAGGATTAGAAACCCAAGTGGTGTACGCAATGGGGTAAATGAAGCCGGCTGTGCACAGCTTCTCTATCTCGGCTTTGATCGCGGCCGCTTTGGAGGGATGGATGGGCCACTGATTTTGGTGCATGGGGGCCACATCAGGCCATGTGTCGATGTGGTGTTCCACAATGGATGGACCCAACATGTGCATTTCAGTGTAAGACCAGGAAAAGATGTCATGGAATTCTTGGAAGAGAGGTTTGTAGGTAGCGACTTCCTCTAGGGAGCAGGATGCTCCCAGCATGATTTCTTCAACAACCTCTAGATTGGTTGAGATGTTTATTTTTATGGTTGGTGAGATGTTGGCCATGTTCCCTTCTTCGAAGGCGTCTGGTGCCAGAATGGGATTTTTGAACCAGTTGACTTCCCCATGAATGAAATCTTTGGTTTCCACACAAACCTGGTCAGACTGCGACACAAGTTTTTCATGGAGGAAGAACAAGCAATGGTGCATGTCATCCCATGGGTATTCCAGGGTAGTTAAGGCTTCAAGTATCTCCTCATCATTGCGAAAGAAAAGAAGAGACAGGTCTGATGGACCAACATTGATAGTGGAGACAAGAAGGTTAGTAGAACTGGACATCATGTAAATGGACATGTTGTCCGAAGAAGGAGGTGGGGGGTCAACTTCTTCAATTAGAATGATCACAGATTCAAGGGAATGTTGTCAAAGGTTGGATAAAGCTAGTCAGAACTCGGACAAGTCTTGGTAGTGGTGAGAATAGTTTCCATACAATTTGCAAAGGGCACAAGGATGGTTTGTTCTCAATGACTTGTTCCTTGCTATTGGTGTGTTTGGAAGTTCAACCATGGGGAGGTTTTTGGTTGTATCCATGGCATCAAAATGTGTGCAGATTATAGGAATCTTAGGGCAGTTCTGAGTTGGATGGCCCTATTCTTCACAGATGGCACAAGGCGGGATCTGTCGAGGTTCAGCGGTAGCTTTTTCATTCTTACCCCTGGCCCTTTTTGGGTGGGGCAATGAGGGTGCAGGTGCGGTGGTTGGTTTTCGCGGGTCGGGTGGAGGATAAGACTCAATCACAATGGGTTGTATGGGGGTTAATACTACCTGGGGAATTCATGGTTTAGCTGGTGGATCAAGATACCACACAGGAATTCCCAATGTAAAGTTGGGTAAGTTTAAGGTGGCCATTACTAGCTTGCTCATGACACCAGGCGGGGGAAAGAGGAAGGAAATTGTGTGGACTGGAGAGGAGCCCAAATAACTCCCCGATGGTTGTATGTGGGGATGAGGTTGTGGTTGCAGCTACGTCTAATGTTGCGGCTATAGATAATGTTGCGGATGTTGTTTGTTACAACCTAAGTTGTACTTAGTGGTTTTTTATCAAGTGAGCCTGGTGAACCAGACAAGGATAACTTGTTCGGACTTCAGAAGACCTTTTGGAAGTACTTCTGGGAAGTGCTTGTTGTACTATATCACATGTTCATACCCCATGGGGGAATTGTAATAAATTTTCTAGCATGATAGTGTCTATAAAAGAGTCAGTCTCTTAGACTTTATTTGTCAATCCGATCAGCCCAGGGTGTTTTTTCCCTTGGTTATCATCAACTGGGATGCAACACTAGGTGCAAACCTAGATGCAAAATATGACGTAAAACGAGATGAAACATTAGACACAAACATGGATACAAAAAAAGACGTAAAACAAGATACAAAATTAGATGCAAATGGAGATGCAACATTATAAGTAAAATTGGATGCAAAACTAGATGCAACATTGGACCAAAAATTGGATGCAATCCTAGATGCAACGTTAGATGCAGAATTGGACACATAATTTTATGAAAAACATGGTGCAAAATTGGGTGCAAGACTCGATGGAAAACTAGGAGAAAAATTGGATGCAAAACTGAGCGTGAAACTAGGTGCAAACAAGGATGTAACAAAGGAAGAAAAAAAAGACGCAATAGAAGTTGCAAAATTGGGTGGAAATAAAGGCGTAACAAAAGATGCAAAAAATTGGGCGCAAAAATGGATAAAAAAATATATGTTAAAAAGGACGGAAAAAGAGATGCAATAGATGGCGTTTTACGAAAATGTACAATAGCACCAGGTTTAGCGCCAGGTTGTTCACCACAATTGGGAAAAAATTACACTAAAATCCGGCGCTAAATTCGACGCTAAATCTAGTTTTTGTTGTAGTGGAACCATTTTGAATGCAGTAAGAAGGACTGAGCTACTGTAGCAAATGCAGTAAGAAGAAAGGGCTACTTGTAGCGAATTCTATGAGAAGAGATAATAACCTATCACATAATCAAACATAGAAAGTAAGGTCGATAGTATGCATTTTCAAAATTTTCTTCACACCCAACATAGTTGACCAAGCAAGCTTGATCAACAATTTCCTAACTTGGGAAATTAAGTGGTAAATTCTCCGCTTCTGGTGCAGCACTGGAAGGAGCAATTTTGCTTAAAAAAATGATCCAGCTAGATATCTGAGGAGGAGAGGTATCTTGTCTTTTGAGGCTCTAATAACATATTAAATTGAGCACATAGATCTGTGGGCAAACACACAACTCACAAGATAGATCACACAATTTACTCAGCAATTGAAGAATGAAACAATGCAAAAATAGCTTGCAGCTGTGAATGCTTTTATTAATCAAAAAAGTAATTAGATAATAATTACAATGAAGTACAATGGCTAAATAGCCACAAGCAATTTGAATACACATGAGGAAATTCAAATTGATTACACTCTACTTGACTGTAGGTAACTAAGACCTTGTCTAAATCATTATCGGAGGACTCAATGGTTAACTCACCTTGTCTTAACTGTCACTGGAGTTCATCGGAGTTCTAAAACATAACTCAAGTGTTACATTCAGTGTTGACTAAGGCTAACTGACTGTGGTAGGTGAAAAATGTGCCCCTCATACATGCAACCATGCAAACCTAGTGCTAACTGAATGTAGAGGACTAGAACTAAATGTAACTAACTCCTAACTTAGCTTGACTAGTCACCAACTCAACTCAACTGACCTTGGTTGGTTTCGGCACTCACAATGGGTCCTAAATTGTAGGGATTGGTCTAGGAGGCTCCTAAATTGATGCATGCAAGTGCAATTAGTGGCATTAGGCCTCAATTAGTGTTCCCCGCACTTTATTAACTAAAACATGTGCCCCAATTAGGCCAAGTGGACCGAATGGTGCTAGTGACTAAAAATAGACTAAATGGACTCCCGATTTAGACATGACTCCTAATTTAGACATATGACCAAATTGGACAAGAGAGGATTAATAATCCTAATAAGCCACCCATATTTTTTACCACATTCAAGAATTCCATAGACGAAATTGATTGATTAAGGCCAACATTCCACCAAAATTCTTACTGAAATGGTTCCTTGAGTCCTTACTACCTTATATCGTGAAATATATTTCGACGTCTAGAGTGAAAACCAAGGAACAAGCCATTTTCAGAGCTCAGCAGTTAGACTTTATTTATGCCCAGTCTGGTATCCTTTACGATATTATCATTGACACTCTGCGGTCAAATCACAATCCCAAGTTTAAACTCGGGCCACATGCCGATGGCATTGTAGGCTCCGTAAGTGCAAAATATGTGGACTAGGTTACATATCAAACTCAAAATTTGTCGCTTAACCAGTCTACGATCGGACAAACTATGGCTTCATCCACCCCCACCCAATCGACATATGTACATTCTGTGCAATCATTGAACCAAAAGGGTAACCAGCAACCTGGACAAAAATAGGAATAAGGGGAGAAATAATACGAAGGGTGGGAATAAAAAGGAGAATGCTAGCAATGACAAGAATGACGAAAAATGTTGGGAGGGACAAGAAGAACAAAAAAAGGTCAAATTCCCTTGTAATCTTTATAGGGGATAGTATCTTGCATATGTGTTCCCTATAATCGATGAAGCCTCAAACTTTATCGGGTAGAGCCCAACTATGCTGATTTATCCCCTTCCATGCCATCAAAACATGGATTCGAGGACATCGATCATCGAAAGTAGATTTGGTGGGAGTCAAAACCCTCTACACATAGAAGGTGGCCATGTGTCACACCCCCGGTTTTGACCCTGTTGCATTAGATGCATATGATGTATATATTGTAATGATAATGGTGCGGAGCTAAAGGCCAAGGCCCCACCATTGATTGGTTATGCTATGTTTTGGATTTAAAATTGTCACCGATGGTGTATCGAGGCATGTGGAACACATATTAATTTGATCATCATGTAAATATGCATCTTTAATTAAAATGAACCCAACCAACTACGATCGCGGCAACTAAAATGAGAAAGGGGCATGATTTTCACAAGGATAAGGGTGGGGAAATTGTTAAACCTTGGCCAATGAGAGAAAAACCCATGTGCCATCTTCCCTTGTTTTATTCCAACCACTTTCATTGAAGAATGGCTGCTAGTGGTTGAAGCAGTTAATTGCTTTGGGAGTGGGGTGGAAGGATTGTCAGTCCTCACCCACACGCACACTCCACTACAGCGTTTGACTTCCTAATGGCAAGAAAAACCTTCACGCACTCTCCACTACGTAGGGCCTCATGATTTTCTGTTCACCTCTACGCACAGGATTTACCTGGTTTTTCACTTCCGCGGATGCATTCTCCTCTCCACGCCTGTGCTGAACACCCACACATGTCTAATTCGCATCTTCCCTGTTGTCTGTTCACCCACGCACGAACTGGGAGCTGTTCATCTTTGTGTAGGACCAATGTCCATTCATGTGCCTCACGCACAGGAATTCCCTAGTTTTTCGACTGATGCAACGAGCTGAGAGCCGTGTTATTCCATCCACGAACTGCTGTGAAGGGCCATTCATGTTTCCGGCTGTCTCAAAGACCGGTATGGTCGTTCTATTCATTTCACGCACAGGATTGGGAAGTCTGCATTTTTCTCTTCCTCAGCGTGGTCTATGTAAGTTCCCCTGGTTGGATGTGTTTCCCAGGACAGGTCATTGTTTTCCCTTGTTGTGAGCTACATTCACTGTTATGTTTGGGACTGTATAATTCCCTGGGGAGTCGCCTTCCCTGTTGAGCTATAATTTCTGATTTAATTGCATGTGTGCAATGGTTGGTCTTCGGACTGTGTTGGGAGCAGGAATGGGGGCTTAGTTTTGCTTGACAAGCCTGGTGGCTGGAAACCACATAGACAGAGCTAGAGGGTTGGCTTTCTTCTCCACAACCCCTGAATAACACTGGAAGGGAATGCAGGGCCCGAGAGACTGTGTAGTAGAGAAGGGACTGATTCCTTGTGTTGGGTGTGTGTGGGTGTTTTAGAAGCTAGGCTAGTTCTGGTGTAGGTGTTCTTGGCTCTGTAATGAGCTCACCAGCTTAGCATTGAGCCTTTCCTCAACTCCTTGATGGCCTGATAAACCCAACTGTGTTGTCCTGGCTGTGTTTTGTATACCCTTAGCTATGTGTAAGCTTTCTTGTTCCCTTATTCCTTGGAGAATCATGCCCAACTCGAGGGTGGCAGCGTTGCTGAGAGATTAAGGAGCACGCTGGCCTATGGTTGGGTGGAACGTTGCAGCGATGTAGCTGGTTGCAGATCGAGTTCTTCTTAAGATAAGTGATCTTGTTCATTTTACTTCTGCAACCTTATTTTCTGTTAATGAAAATGATGAACATGTTAAATGAATGCATGCATGTATGAATGCTATTGGTTTCTGCTGTGTATGATGACTAAATTGCATATGTGCATGTTTTAGTTAAAGGTTCTGTTTCAGCATTCTGTTTTAGTAAATTTTATGCATGTCCATGTTCGTGGGATCTTATTCTGGATGGTTAACGCCATGGTGATCGCGTTCTCTCACCGGTCGGAGGCATGGGGATGTGACAGTATGGTATCAGAGCCTCAGGTTGCAACAATAGACCTCTATGGGCCAAGAAGGAGCAACTGACAGAGGTTGTATCTCATTCTTCCCAGCAAAAATCAGTGGACGGCTGGTAAAATTCAAAATGAAACGGCCTAAGTGTTGAGCCATCGGGCCACCAGCGGAAAGACCTCCACTATAGCGGAAGAGATAGCAGGAAAAAATTCCGCCATTGCAGAGGAGTAGGCGGAAGCCTGCCCGACGGAGAATCCATTGGAAGGAAACATCGGAAGAAATAGTGGTTTGGCGTTCCACCGTTACGGAAGCCAAAGTCATTAGATAGCCAATGAGAAAGACCGCTGACGCCACAGAAAAGTTTAAAAATTATTCCAAGTAAACAGCCGCCTATCGGAAGCAAAAGCGTTTCGCGAGCCGCCGTTGCGGAAGCGAAAGCATTAAGGCTTCCAATCCAAAAGGCCTCCGATGCCCAAAGCTAAAAATTTCTTTAAGGAAGGAGCATCCAATTGGAAGGGAAAGTGTTTTGTGAGCCGCCGTTGTGGAAGCAAAAGCGTTACAGCTTCCGATTAGAAAGGCTGCCGACGCCGATCAGAAGGAGGAAGCGTTTCATGAGCCGCCATTGCCGAAGCGAAAGCACTAAGTCTTCCGATGAGAAAGATTGCCGACGTCGATGCCAGTCAAAAAGTTAGCTCACCAATCGGAATAGAAAGTGGTTCGTGTGTCGCCGTTGCGGAAGCGAAAGCACTAAGTCTTCCGATGAGAAAGACTGCCGACGCCAATGCCAGTCAAAAAGTTAGCTCACCAATCAGAAGGAGAAGTGATTTGTGTGCCGCCATTGCAGAAGTGAAAGCACTAAGTCTTCCGATGTAAAAAGTCTGCTGACGCTGATCAGGTTGTGTCTTCAATCGGAAGAAGAAAGAGATCATGTTCCGCCGTTGCGGCTACCTAAATGACTAAACCACCCGAAGCACAAAAGCTTCCGACAACCGATGAGTTTATAATCTGTGGAACGATTAAAGCTTCTGAGAGTCGATTCGACGGAGGACCTAGTGAAATGAGATCCGATTCAGCGGATGGGATAAGGGTTCCGAGAGCCTATTCTGCAAATGGTTAGTGGAAATGAGACCCGATTCTGCGCAAGGAAAATTTGGGTTTTCCATGGGGTTTTACCAGCGAATTTTGACTATTTTTCGGTGGAATTTTCAGCAGTTTTTACAGTGAATTTTCAGGGCTGAAAATGAGAAAAGAGGCAGCGATCTTATGCGCCGGATTGCACGAAAATCAATAATTTACAAAAAAAAAACAAGGGCGCTGACCTCGACCCCTGCAAGGGGGCAAGCCTCCTTGACCCCCATCGTCCCCCTCAGATAGACGTTCTTAATGAAGAAATTTTTGTGTGTTTGGGCAAATTGTTATTTTATGGTTATTCCCGGAAAAGGTAAGTGTTTATGATTTATATCAATGTTATGCATCTAACAATTGCGTTATTAACACGTTTGCAGAATCATAGTCACCTTCAAGAGAAGTATTCTAGGTAGTGCAGTTTGGTAAGTAAGTTGCGGTTTAGTCATGAGAACCCATGATGGGTATGATGCTCGGGATTCCTATCAGCAAGCAGAAGATGCCATGGGAGAAAATGTCCATAATAGAAATGATGACATAGAGTCTAATGGAAGGAGATTCCAAGAGACACCGTCAGATGTTGCAGCTACCATGAGAAGCTTAATTAAATCCTAGGAAGAGCAGCATCAGTTGAATGTTGTAATGTTGCAGAGTTTGACAGACTTGTAAAGAAAGATAGACTCTGGGCGAGGTACCGCAAGGCCAGAAGGCAGTAATAACAGTACTAGGAGAAGGAGAAGAACTTCTAGTGGATCATCTGACTCCGAAGAATCCAGTGGGAATTCAAGCTCTTCTTCTCATAAAAGGAAAAGAAAGAGACACCATAGGGATCACTCTCGGGATGAATTTAAGAAGGCTAAACCTCCTATGTTTGATGGTGAGATAAAGACGGGACAAGAAGCTGAGGCTTGGCTTCTTGGGATAAAGAAGTACTTTCAAGTGCATGATTATTCAGGAAACATGAAGGCAAGAGTTTCCATGTTCAATCTGAATGGAAGAGCATCCATTTGGTGGGAGCACTTCAAGCAAGTAAAGAGGATCAGTGAAAGGAGACTTAAGTGGAAATAGTTCAAGAAGTATTTCAAGCAGAAGTACCTCTCTGACAGGTATTATGATGACAAGATTAAGGAGTTCCATGAGCTGAGATTGGGGCAGCAGACCATGGAAGAGTATGCAAATAAGTTTTTGGAGCTGTTGAGGTATGTCTGGTACATCAGAGATGAAAAAGTGAAGGTCCAACATTTTCTAATTGGGTTACCTCAGTCTTACAAAGATATAATTGAGTTTTATGAACCTAGAACTCTTGAAGAAGCAATAAGAAAGGCTAAGTATTGCTATGAGCAAAGCAAAGGTAAGCCAGATTTCCGTAAGGCATGGAAGGACAAGAAGAATGAGAAGTTTGACCAAAGGAAGAAAGGTTTCAAACCTTCTAGCTTCAGGAATCAGGAGAAGCAGCCATCTCAAGCTACGAGTAAGCCAGTTGGGGTGGCAAGAGAAAAGCCTAAAGATCCACAACAGAATAGAGGGCCACTTCAATGTTGGAAATGTGGAGGACCCCACATGTGTAGGAATTGTCCACTCGAGAATGAGAGTGCAAGGCCAGCTTATAACATTCAAGAAGCATAAACAGTGGGTCAAGTAGCAAGGGCAGTACCTAGGATTTATGCAGCACTGGAGGACCACTAGGCAGATCACCAGTCAGCAGTGGTTGAAATAGCAGGTAAGATTGTTGAGCAATCTGTTTCTATTTTGATTGACCCTCGTTCTACGCACAGTTACATTACTCCTAGAGTAGTGGAGATTTGTGCTTTTAAGAAAGTAAAGCATAGGAAGTCTTGGTTAGTTCAGCTAGCCACTGGGACTAAGAGAAAGGTCAGTGAAATGGTAGAGAAATGTCCATTGGTCATGAATAGATTGGTCACTTGTGTAGATCTGAATGTTCTACCGCTTGGTTCCTATGATGTTCTCATTGGAATGGATTGGCTAGAAGCTCACAGGGTGAAGCTTGATTGTTACAATAAGACTTTTGAGTGCATGAATGAAGAAGGGAACCCAGTGGTTGTGAGAGGCATTCCAAAGGTAATTTCAGTAAGGAAGGTTTCAGCAATGCAGTTAAAAAAGTTCTGTAGGAAGGGTTTCCAGTTGTATGCAGCTCATATTTTGGAGGAAACGAGAGATGAAGCTCCTAGGTTGGAGGACTATCAGGTGTTACAGGAATTCAGGGATGTTTTTCCTGATGAGATTCCAGGGCTTCCTCCAAAGAGGGACATTGACTTCACTATTGAACTTGTGCTAGGAGCAGCACCAGTGTCCAAGGCACCCTACAGGATGAGTATACTAGAGATGCTAGAGTTGAAGATGCAACTGCAAGAGTTGTTGGAAAAGAAGTATATCCAACCGAGTGTGTCTCCTTGGGGAGCACCAATTATGTTTGTAAAGAAGAAATATGGTACACTCAGGTTATGTATTGATTATAGACAATTGAACAAGGTTACAGTGAAGAATAAATATCCTTTTCCTAGGATTGATGACCTCTTTGACCAAATGAGGGGAGCAAAGGTATTTTCCAATATTGACTTGAGGTCTGGTTACCATCAGGTAAGGATCAAGGATGAAGACATTCATAAGACAGCCTTCAGGACAAGGTATGGGAATTATGAGTTTGTAGTGGTACCGTTTGGTCTCACAAATGCACCAGCTACATTTATGTGCCTTATGAATAGTGTCTTCAGCAGGTATTTGGATAAGTTTGTTCTTGTGTTCCTTGATGACATTCTTGTTTAATCTAAGAATGAGGTGGAGCATGAAGAGCATTTGATATTGACATTGAATTTGCTTAGGGAGCATCAGTTGTATGCAAAACTGAGCAAGTGTGACTTCTATAGAGATAGAATTCAGTATTTGGGTCACATTATCTCAGAGGAGGGTATATCTGTGGACCCTAAAAAGATTGAAGCCATTATGAATTGGCCTACTCCAAGAAATGTGGCAGATGTGAGATCTTTTATGGGACTTGCAGGATACTACAAGAGATTCATTGAGGGATTCTCCAAAGTTGCACATGCCATCACTTCTTTGCAAAAGAAAGGGATGAAGTTCGAATGGACATCGAGGTGTGAAGAAAGTTTCCTGAGGTTGAAGAGTCTTCTCACTAGTGCACCAGTATTGAAAGTTGCAGATCCAGAAAAGGATTTTGTGGTGTGTACCGATGCATGCGGACAAGGGCTTGGAGGAGTCCTTATGCAAGACAACCACGTGATATGTTATGAGTCAAGAAAGCTGAAGGATCATGAGAAGAACTATGCCACTCATTATCTAGAGCTTGCAGCCATAGTACATGCTCTCAAGATGTGGAGGCATTACTTGATGGGTAGGAGATTTGAGCTCAGGACAGACCATTGTGGGTTAAAGTATCTATTTGATCAGCCTACTCTGAATGCTAGGCAAGCAAGATGGCTGGAGTTTTTGTGTGAATTTGATTTTGAAATCAAGCACATAAAGGGAAAAGAAAATAAGGTAGCCGATGCACTCAGCAGGAAGGTGCAGGAAATGCATGTGACATCTCTTAGTATTTGCCAATCAGATTTGAGGCAGCAGATTGTTGATCATGTTGCTGGAGATGAACTGTATGAGCAGGTAAAAGACAAATTGCAGTAGAAAAGTATTGAGAAGAGGTATGAGGGATATAAATTGGAATAAGATGGGCTTCTCACTTATAAAGGAATAATTTATATTCCAGATGTAGCAAATTTGAGGAGAGTTGTTATGGATGAGATCCATCAAGCTCCATATTCTGGTCACCCAGGATATCAGAAGACAATTGCTACGGCTAGAAAGTAGTACTTTTTGGCCAGGGATGAAAAAGGACATGGCTGAATACATTTCAAAGTGTATGAAATGTCAACAGGTAAAGGTTGAGCATCAACATCCGGCAGGTTTGTTGCATCCTTTGCCAGTTCCGAAATGGAAATGGGAAGTTATTTCCATGGATTTTATTACAGCATTGCCAATGACTTGGAGACAACATGATTCTATCATGGTTGTGGTGGACAAGTTGACTAAGGTAGCACATTTTATACCGGTTAAGTCTACGTATGAGACTGGCGACATTGCAAGGATCTTCATGAAGGAGATATTCAAATTGCATGGATTGCCTAAGGCAATAGTCTCTGACAGGGATGTCAAGTTCACTTCCAACTTTTGGAAGGGGTTGTTTGCAGATTTGAGTACAAAGCTAAACTTCAGCACTGCATACCATCCTCAGACAGATGGACAGACAGAAAGAGTTAATCAGGTGCTTGAAGACATGCTTCGCATGTACATAATGGACAAACCAACCAAGTGGGAAGATTACTTGCACTTGGTAGAGTTTGCTTATAACAATGGACATCAAGCATCCTTGGGGATGAGCCCGTATGAAGCTTTGTATGGAAGGAGGTGTAGGACACCAGTGACTTGGGATAATCCAGTGAACAGAGTTGTGCTTGGACCAGAATTGCTCAAGGAAATGGAGCAAGAGGTTGTGAAGATCAGGCAGAATCTGAAAGCAGCGCAGGACAGGCAGAAAAGCTATGCATATAAGCATAGGGTGAACAAGGAGTTCAGTGTTGGGGATCATGTTTACCTCTGAGTGAGGGCAAGGAAGAGTTCCTTGAAGCTTGGAAGTTGTGCCAAGTTGTCACCGAGATACTGTGGGCCATTTAAAGTGCTTGAAAGAATAGGGCCAGTTGCATATAGACTTGCATTGCCTGCTAGCACTAGAGCTCATAATGTTTTTCATGTTTCTTTGCTTAAGAGATATGTAGATGATCCTAACCATGTGATAAATTGGGATGTGGTTCAGGTGGAACCCGAGGGAGAGTTCCAAATCAAGCCAATGCGCATCCTCAACAGGAAGGTCACCATGCTCCGGAACCGAGCCATAGGTCAGGTAAAGGTGCAATGGGAGCACTACGGACCTGAAGAAGCCACTTGGGAGCTAGAGGATTCCATGCGATTGGCACATCCATTTTTGTTCAATTTTTCGGAACACTGAGGCGATACCAGTGTAGCATTTTGTTCAATTTTGTAAGCACTGAGGACAGTGCTATTGAAGGGGGAGGGGAATGTCACACCCCCGGTTTTGACCCCATTGCATTAGATGCATATGATGTATATATTGTAATAATCATGGTGCGGAGCTAAAGGCCAAGGCCCCACCATTGATTGGTTATGCTATGTTTTGAATTTAAAATTGTCACCGATGGTGTATCGGGGCATGCGGCACACATATTAAGTTGATCATCATGTAAATATGCATCTTTAATTAAAACAAACCCGACCAGCTACGATCGCGGCAACTAAAATGACAAAGGGGCATGATTTTCATGAGGATAAGGGTGGGGAATTTGTTAAACCTTGAGCCAGTGAGGGAAAATACCCATGTGTCTCCCCCCCCCTCCCCCTTGTTTTATTCCAACCACTTTCATTGAAGAATGGCTACTGGTGGTTGAAGCAGTTAATTGCTTTGGGAGTGGGGTGGTAGGACTGTCAATCCTCACCCACATGCACACTCCACCACAGCGTTTGACTTCCTAATGGAAAGAAAAACCTTCACGCACTCTCCACTACGCAGGGCCTCACAATTTTTTGTTCACCTCTATGCACAGGATTTACCTGGTTTTTCACTTCCGCGGATGCATTCTCCTCTCCACACCTGTGCTGAACACCCACGCACGTCTAATTTGCATCTTCCCTATTGTCTGTTCACCCATGCACGAACTAGGAGCTGTTCATCTTCGTGCAGGACCAATGTCCGTTCATGTGCCTCACGCACAGGAATTCCCTAGTTTTTCGACTGATGCAGCGAGCTGAGAGCTATGCTATTCCATCCACAAACTGCTGTGAAGGGCCATTCACGTTTCTGGTTGTCTCACACACCGATATGGTCATTCTGTTCATTTCACGCACACGCTTGGGAAGTCTGCATTTTTCTCTTCCTCAGCGTGGTCTATGTAAGTTCCCCTGGTTGGATTTGTTGCCCAGGATGGGTCATTGTTTTCCCTTGTTGTGAGCTACATTCACTGTTACGTTTGGGACTGTATAATTCCCTGGGGAGTCGCCTTCCCTGTTGAGCTGTAATTGCTGATTTAATTGCATGTGTGCAATGGTTGGTCTTCAGACTGTGTTGGGAGCAGGGATGGGGACTTAGTTTTGCTTGACAAACCTGGTGGCTGGAAACCACACAGACAGAGCTAGAGGGATGGCTTTCTTCTCCACAACCCCTGAATAGCACTGGAAGGGAATGCAGGGCCTGAGGGATTGTGTAGCAGAGAAGGGACTGATTCCTTATGTTGGGTGTGTGTGGGTGTTTTAGAATCCAGGCTAGTTTTGGTGTAGGTGTTCTTGGCTCTGTAATGAGCTCACCATATTAGCATTGAGCCTTTCCCCAACTCCTTGATGGCCTGATAAACCCAACTATGTTGGCATGGATGTGTTTTGTATACCCTTGGCTATGTGTAAGCCTGCTTGTTCCATTATTCCTTGGAGAATCATGCCCAGCTCGAGGGTGGCAGTGTTGCTGAGAGATTAAGGAGCATGCTGGCCTATGGTTGGGTGGAACGTTGCAGCGACGTAGCTGGTTGCGGATCGAGCTCTTCTTAAGATAAGTGATCTTGTTCATTTTACTTCTGCAACCTTATTTTATATTAATGAAAATGATGAACATGTTAAATGAATGCATGCATGTATGAATGTTGTTGGTTTCCACTGTGTATGATGACTAAATTGCATATGTGCATGTTTTAGTTAAAGGTTTTGTTTCAACATTCTGTTTCAGTAAATTTTATGCATGTCCATGTTCGTGGGCTCTTATCCCAGATGGTTAACGCCATGGTGATTGCATTCTCTTGCCGGTCGGAGGCATGGGGACATGACACCATGGTTGTATAAATATGATTTCAGTTGTTCATGTTGCGACCCATTCACATAATTATGGTTCATCGTAGCCGACATGGGTAAAGAGTCTCCACCTCTGGATATTCCTCTATAAATTGACAAGAATGAGACTATAATACGCATTCCTAAAGGGTTCTTAAAGCATTCGGGTCACAATCCTAATGCACAAGATTCCCAACACTATTCTATTGTTGAGGATTTGTGCTAGAGTCCTTGTGTGATGTTGACTTGAGAGGTGCTTCAGACTTGTCCCTCGCAGAGGAATGCCTTGTTGGATGCTATGGGAACTCATTATTTAAGTATCATGATTACTATTAGAGAATTAATCTAGCTTAGTACCATGGTATTACATGTAAAAGGAATTTTCATTTGTCTTGTACTTATGTTATATGATCCCACTTAGGTTATACTGATCAATATTGGTCTATTAGATTATTTGTGTCTCATTAACTCATAGTTGAGGTGCTCCACTTTGATCATCTTGACAGTTGAGGTTCTCTATTTTGATCATTCGATCAACCTAGGTTCCCTCATTTATTACAGACAGCTTCTTATCCCTTAATTCAAGGAATATGTTTGACTAAGGGTGCTAGTGTGTGAATGTGGTTGCTTTGTGGTATTCTTGGGCATTTATTGGCTCCTAGAGACTCTACCACTCACGCATGTGTGCACCTATTCCTGTAATTCCTTCATTTATGATCCAGCATGCCTCCATACATGTTCACACTTGCATTCGTGACTGTTTGGTATGGGTTTGGAGCCTATTGGTCAACCTAAGGGGGTTTAGGGGTGAAATCCTATCCTGACACTTGTATTCATCCTTATGGCCTTCAAGGGATCACGAATTTTCCCCATTGTATTATAAGTATGTACCATGTAGAGCTACAAGTTGTACACTAATAGAAACATTAGTTATTGTTATCATATTTGTGTGTTATTTTGGTCTCTTTTGTTGTTCTCTTGAATATTTTGTGAATAACTTACATTGTGAATATTTATCTACCTCCTAGATCTCACTGTGAAGCAATTGTCACAATTACAATCAATTTTGAGACAGCTCATGTCCAGCCTCTCTTTCCTTACCATGTGGATTTTAAATTCTATGTGGAGTGTCTAAACAACACCATCAAATGTGTGGTTATTGATGAAGGCGCTTCGACATCAGTCATGTCATTATTTTTTTGGAAGGTTCTTAGCTCTCCCTCATTGTATCAATATATGACTATGCTCACTGCATTTAATGGACTTTCATTTATACCACATTGGATTATTCCTTTTCTTCAAATATAGTTGGGAGGGAATACTATGTCGGTCGAGGTTGAGGAGGTTGATGCATCCCTTAACTACAACCTTTTACTAGGTCGTAATTGGATCTATGCCATGAGGGAGATTGTATCATTGGTGTTTCATATTGTATCCTTTCCTCATGAAAATAGAATCATGACGATTGATCAATTATCATTCTCTAATTTTAGTTCATATGCATCATCGGTACCTACGGTCCCGACGATGCCCTAAACAGCAACTCAAAACTAAGAGTGTTTGAGTTGTTGTTTAGGGAATTTTCCAGAAATTTTGAGTGTTTCTTTCACATAGTGTGCAAGAATAATAGAGAATACTCAAGTATTACTGGCCCCATTCAACTATTTTGAATGAAATCCCGAAATGGTGATCCAGCTAAGGTTGAAAGGCTTGTATAGAGTCACCATGGTGATTGAGATGGAGCCCAACTCTTCTATGGAGAAAGCGATTAATTCAAATGACTTGATGAGGCATTTGTTATGCTTTGTATTAACACTTCGAGAGATCTTCTCTTAAATTTAGAAATTATTGAAACACCCAATGAATTTTGTCTCAAGCTTGAGTCACTATTTGGGAAGACTGATGAGATGAGAGGCTATTAGCTCCTAAATGAGATAATCTCACTGAGTCCAGCTCACTTTCATACAATCCAATACTTATTTGAAAAGTTCAAATCATTGGTGCTTCAAATAAAACATTTTTTCATAGATAAGAAAGATGATCATCTTATCTTGTCTATACTTTCTAAGATAGGGCATGATTATTCTATGTTTATTTCAACATTCCACTCAATCAATCTCACAGCTAGAAATTGGAGGATGCTTATGCTAGTAGACTTCATGGAGTCATTGACTCAGGAGAAAGACAATTTAGTAAAAATGGGTACCATCAAATCCACCAAGGATCAATCCATTTCCGCTCGTGTGTCAAATCTGTTGAAATATTGTAACTTCGAAGAATATTCTATATGTATCTTTTTGTGGTCCCCGATGGTCCTACCGGGAGAACCACTTGCATTACTTTGTACCTGATGCTTCTATTCGATAGAACTAATAAGAGTCATGAGGTAGTCCCCTCTAGATGTAAATATGGGTCATTAGCACCCTAGTGTGGTTACTTGAGCCCACATGTGTAACTCGAGCCTACATGATTAACTCGAGCCTACATGTCGGATTTAATTATTGAAGTGAACGGATGAATATAAATAGAGGTGTGGCACTCCTCATTTGGAACACACACTCTCACTTGTGTAGCGCATTAGTGGAGGAGAGAGAAATATTTGGAGAAGGAGGAGGATCAGTCTTTGATCAGCCTTTTGGTTTTACCTTTTCTCTTTTTGGGGCATCTATATTGAGGAAGCTTTTGCTGGGTTTTTTCCCTTTAGGGTTTTCCCAGGATAAATCTTTGTGTTCTTTTTGTATGGTTGTGCTTGTCTACCTTTTGGATTATGGTTATGCTGTTATGATGCTAAATGTTTTAATATATGATATAACCATTAAAATTTAACAGAATCAAGCCAAAGGAAATAATAAACTCAATGATTTGAAGCAACAAAGAGAGAAGGAGAAGAAGCAATTGGGTACATAAATATCCAATTCAACTAATGAGGATTCGAAATTAGGATGAAGAAAAAGAGAAAGAGACCCACATGTAGTTATTTCAAAGTTTCATGTGATGAAATATCGATATTCATAAATAATATTGACATCATGACCAATTTCCTTGAGGAGAACAATATTGGTGTTCCATATTTTGCAAGAAGATGGGAGCACAAGAAAGAAGATGGTAAGCATGTGCATGATGTGTGTGCATGGAAGAAACCCATTTCTCATATCTCTATTTCAGATGTCTCTGTTCATTATTTACATTCTGATATATCACAATCTGAAACCTCCATCACTTCCTTCGAAGAAACCCCAACCAGTTCACCAAAGTTTCCTCCAGAAACTAGTCATTTTCTACTTATTCTCGATGTGTCTTCTGAAAGATATTTCCCACTTCATTAAAATACTTCCTATTCTGATTATTAAATTTATATACAGCCTAATATACAGCTTATGACAGTCATATAATCATTTCCCCAACAATTTTATTCCCAAAATACCCGACAACCCTCAAGTTCACTAGTTGGAAAATATCAAAATTTCCTAGTTTCCAATGTTATGTCACTTGCGTATGTTTCTTTTATGTATTGTATTTCATTCATTGGTTGGAAAGACATGGAATTTTAATTCATGGGATTTTTGTTCCATATTTTTGTAATTTATCTCACCACCCATTGTTCAAGTTTCAAATCTCGAGACCCTCTAGGTTTGCTCAACTGTCAGTGTGGTCTAGTTGCTCACTCTTCTCCCACTATGGACCCATTCGCTCATGGAGACACCATACCTCTTATATTATATGATATATATGACATATATTCTGATATTTTAGAGACTCATGATATTTTTTACATATTTATGGAGGTGCTTCATCAAATTGGAAAGAATATTCATGGTTTTATTCATGATATGGAAGCTACACATGAGGCAGATTTTGTTGAATCTTTTGATGCTATTTGGGAAAGAGTTTGCAGAGATATATTTTCCATGATTGATTATGCTTTTAGATATGAGTATTCTTGCATCAAAATACATTCTAATTATGCTCCTCGATCAGAAAATTATGACCATCAAAGGGCCTCTCCACATGATCTTTGTCTACAGCACATTGATGCATGATCTTGGCATCCACAACATCTTCACCAAGTCCATCACAAAGAAGTTGTTCTTTAAGATCATTCAAGCGAAGAAGAGGACATGTTGCAGAATTTTTTTATCATATTTGTCATGTCCACTCTTGAGGGAGGATTTTCCCCATGAGTTTAAGCCTCTTTCCTCATTTTACATGGACAAATAAAAAAAAATTGCTATAAGACGTGACTTGAGCCTTAGTTTCCAAGGCCTCAATAAAAATTTGGCATAAGTTATACTAATTTAGGATTAAGGGGGAGTGTTAGATCATTAAGATACCTTAGTACCATTGGCTTACATCTAGGATGCATTTTTATTTATATTTTACTTATTTTATATGATCCTACTTAGGTTATACTGATTAATGTTGGTCTATTAAATGATTTCCAGCTCATTAACTAGCTATTAAGGCACTCCACTTTGATCATCCTAACATTTGAGGCACTCTAGTTTGATAATTTTGTAAACCAAGGCACCCTCATTGATTACATACCCCTTCTTATCCCTTAATTCAGGGAATATGTTTGACTAGGGGTGCTAGTGTGTGAATGTGGTTGTTTTGTGGTCTTCTTGGTTATTTATTGGCTCCTAGAGACTCTCCCACTCACGAATGTGTTCACCCATGCCTATAATTCCTTCATTTATGATCCACCATGCATGCACACATGTTCACACTTGCATTTGTGACTTCTTGGTATGGTTTGGGAGCCTATTGGTCAACTTACGGGGGTTTAGGGGTCAAATCCTAACCTGAAACGTGTATGCATCCAGATGGCCTCCAAGGGCTCACAAATTTTTCCCATTTTATTATAAGTATGTACCATACATATATAGAAGTTGTAAATTAATAGAAATATCAGTTATTATCACCATCTATGTGTGTGATTTTGTTCTCTTTTATTGCTCTCTTGCATATTTTGTAAATAACTTACATTGTGAATATTTCTCTAGCTCCTAGATCTCACTATGAATCAATTCTCATGATTACAATCAAGTTTGAGACATTTGATTTCCATCCTTTCTTTCCTTACCATGTGTATTTTAAATTCCATGTGGAGTGTCTAAACAACACAATCAAACATGTGGTTATTGATGAAGGTGCTTCGACATCAGTCATGTTGTTATCTTATTGGAAGGGTCTTGTCTCTCCCCCATTGTCTCAATATATGACTATGCTGAAAAATTATAATGGAATTTCATTTATACCACATGGAATTATCTCTTCTCTTCAGGTCTAGTTGGGAGGGAATACTATGTCGTTCGAGGTCAAGGAGGTTGATGCATCCCTTAACTACAACCTTCTACTAGGTCATAACTAGATATACAACATGAGGGAGATTGTGTCATTGCTGTTTCATGGTGTATCATTTCCTCGTGAATATAGAATCATGACAATTGATCGATTATCATTCACTAATTCTAGTTCCTTTGCATCATCAGGACCTATGGTCCTAGTTATTGAGAATTCTCAACCGATAACTGAGAATGTTGTTGTCGAAATGTATCCTTCATTAATGGGAACTTTTAATTTTTTGACACCAATTCTAGAAATTGATTATGTACCTGGTGCTGTTTCATTGCCATTGAGTATGGTTATGTTTCCTACCTCGCATTTGAGTGACCCGTGGACCCTCCCTTATCCGAGATATTTGGATGAAGGCCCCACACCCAATGATGTAGAAATTCTATTTTCTGTAGAAAGGGTCATTTGTCAAGCTTCATATGAAACTAATGTAGACCCAAATCTTTCCTCTTCGCATATAGAGGAGGGAAATCTCATGCTACTACCCTCCTTGGTTTTCCACTCAACTTGTTAATGTGATTGGCTCGATGATACTTTTCCCCCAAATGAAGTGATTGTTCAAACCATGATTTTTCCTAAAAGGCCTTGGTAGGACCTACATTATAGACCTTTTTCCCTACAAGAGCTTTAAAGGACCAAGCATGATGGTTCCTAGTTGGCCTTAGGTGAGAAAAATGATCACCTTATGCTACCTTCATACGAATATAGTCTATATGTCAAAGGGAACGTGAGAGATATTTTTACTACCATCCTGATGAATCCCCAAGAGCCTCTTGCCATTGAAGTTGGGACTTATTTGGATAGCCTCGTTGTTCACTCTTGTAAGAGAATAGATTATCCATCTTACTTTCAATTTGTGTTTGAAAGAGGAAAACACCTATTGTGATTTATCATTTTGATGGAATAAATATTGATTGATAGTTTAAAGGTTGAGGCAATACTTCAGTTGCCTCCCTCATGTTTGATTATTTATATTTGAGCCCCAAGACTCGGCTAACACTTTGTACATTAGTGTATATATTTTGGTTTTACCTACCAATATTTTGAAGCTTCACTTTAGTTATTTATGCATCTCTATATAGTTTTTTAAGATTTATGGACTAATGTTACCATGTGATGATTTTTTGTGGAACAGTTCCTTTTGGTGGAAAGGGATTGTGCCTAGTATGTGCGTGCCTTCAATAGGTATATCTAGTCACTGGAATATATGACAGAATTTCACTTCACTTGCATCATTGCATTATCCCATGACTATGTCACATTAAACATAGGTGTGAACCCGCTACTTAATGACACGGAACCATTATGTTGCTACTAGAAGTGTCATTATGTAAGCGGTAGAGCTTCCTCAATCATGAGTACCCTAGTTTGATATCATTTTTCCATCTGGTTCCCATGTTAAGTGTCCTCTTTAAGTCTAGGATTCCCTTGCGTTATCACTATTTTGGGCTAAGTGGTTGGCAAGGGATTAGACCAGTCAAAGGAGAAATAAGGACTTTAAATTTCATTATCATATGACCTTAAAGATGTTAATAATGCCTTGCAGTTGTTTTGAAGGGACATTTCTAGGTGAGAAATGTAAAATAATTGAAAACTTTCTATTTCTAACCTTGCAAATGTGTATGAGTGAGGGAAATATGTTCCAAGATTGTATGGTGAAAGGAAATGAAAGGCCTAAATGCACAAGTTTAAGAATTTTAGTATGGGTGGAAAAGATTAACTAATAGAGACAGTTGTCCATTGGATGAAGAAGTGTGAATAGATCTACGGTTCTGAAAAATTTCATTGTTTTAACATGTAGAAGGGATAAAAATTCTTAAATCAGCAGAGCGATGTAAAAGGATTTTATCTCAATGGTGGTGATCAATGATTGGATCAGATCAATAGTGGAAATTCATTCCGTTGATCTAACTGGCATGAAGAAAATCACTTTTCATATTTGTGGAATCACTTAAATGGCCTACATGTTTCAATGATTGGGATTGATGATGGGAAATAGCAATAACGGAGGTGGATTCCGCAGATCTAACATGCGCGTGGAAATTAAATTTTCCAATTTGTGGAATTTTTTAAAGGGGTTGCATGTTTTAATGGAGGAGATCAAGTCATGAGTGAATCTACAGTGGAAAGATATTCCACTGATTCAACATGCGAGGATAAAAGCACAATTGAAATCTATGGAATGTGGTAGGCCCTTAAAAATTGAACGGCGGAGATTAAAGGTGGTTTTTTATCAAGGGCTGAAATTAATTCCGCAAGGGAAACTTGCACAAAGAAAATTCAAGTTGGAGATTTGTGGAATATATTATAGGCCACATATTTTTCCAGTTCAGATGAAAGATAGATTTAGATCAATGGCTGAAATCAATTTCGCAAATCCAAGGTGCAAGGAAGGAAACTTTTTGGTGTGAGTGCGAAAAGGGTAAGTGTGGAAAGTGATCAAAGGTGTGGATTAAATCTCAGATAAATCTAAAATTGAAAATTAGTCATAGAGAATGTGATATAACTAGAGACCAAGGTTTAAGACAAATCCATATGGAGGGCTCACATTTGGGATATTTTTAGATCAAGGATGGAGATTTATTCTGGTACTTGAAGTTGTGTGAGAAATAAAGAAGGGGAAAATAGAGGGAATAAAATAGTATGGTTAACCAGCAATCAAAAATCAAGGGCAAAAATTGAAGGATACTAGATCTACGGGTGGAATTCGATTTGGTTGAAAAAGCTGCACAGTCAATATGACGAATAAAATAATATAAGTACGAGCACATGGATTCAAATGATTTGTTTTTTATAAGCATTGGAAAATGAGAGCTCATACTATGTGGAAAGTGCCACCATGGACAAACTTTTGGACCATTTTTTAATTGACCAAATAGGTTTTATCCTCTGTTGAACTAGTATTTAATGGCTGAGATGGAAGATTTAGAGGTCTAGGATCTTGAGTATCATAAAGTTGAAGAATTTCTTGAGGATAAAGATTCTGAAATCTTTGACCCTATATTCTTGAATGAGACTGTAGAAACAACCAAGAACAAGTTGAAAATCCTTAAAGACCAATGAAGTGATACTCATGGTGTTTTTAGTTCTTATTTCTATTATTTTTATGTAGAACAAACCCCAAATTGTCCATAGTTTGTTGATTGGTGCGCCAGTAATTATTCCCATTATGAGGGGGTAATTATGGATGCATCTAGGTCTAAAATTTTGTGTCCAGTGAATTCCCTTGTCATCTGAAATACTATGTCTCTTCCTGTCGATTTTTCTCAAATATCTAAAAAATACAAAGAAGAAAACCTAGTTCAATTTTTCGAGAATCATTAGTCGAGCAGAAAGAAAATTTCCTTAAATCTTGTTCAAAACCTGATAGTCAGTTGTTAAAACACCTTTTTCCCATTTATTACAACCTATTTAATGAAGAAACCCAGTCTCTTTTAACCTTGGAAATTTAGTTTTTGGGGTTGGATACAAATAAATAGATCACATAACCCTTGTTAAGTCTAGTGTTCACCCTTAGTACTGGTCAGGTAGAGTCTGATAAATTGAGTCAATCAATGCAATCATCATGTCTTAAGTTTGATGAATTTTTATTTGAGAACATCCATTCTCAGTTAGTCAGCTTACACGAGACAAGATCTTTCATATTTCAATATTTTCTACTGAAGATGTTTTTAACATTCAATGAAGACAATTTTCAACTCCCAGAGATGGCAATAACAGATGAAATGAGTAGGGATAATTATAAATTTATGAATTTTCTCATTGCAATAGTATACAATGTTTTCTTTCAAGAGATATTGCCCTGACTATTGCCAAAGATGAAAGAAATATTACAGTTTTCACCAGAAAGAAGAATAGGGAATTGGTTCCTATATGAATATGGTACAGTGTTTAGGGTATCTGGGTTTGTTCATGAACCATATATCTTACCATCATTTTTGAAAATGAGAGTATTTGCATTGGAACTAATCAAACAAATGTTAATAGTCGAAGATGAACATTTCCTGAGCTTTAAGAAGCCTTCAGAAATTAAATTTCCATGGGCAGTAGGCTCTTTTGTTAGTGAGAGAAAATAATCTCTTTCAATGATCGAAATCATGCTTAGAGAAATGGGATTTCCAGTTGAAGTTGCTATTAATTATAACCCTCACCATGATATCTCAAATAGGAGACAAACCAATAAGAATAAAACATTTGAACATTCTGAGGTAGTAGGACTTTCTGAAGCAGCAAACGGGATGGATTACCCCAAGGATATAAAAATGGTGGAAATATGCTGGAATATTCACTTTCATCTGCACGAGGAAACACTTATCCTCGGCATGATCTTTCTAGTATGGTTGTAGTAGCTACTCATAGTACATCATTGGCTAGTTTTTCTAAAAACACAAATAAGAGGGACTTCTCAAATTCCATGGATACTAAGGAAGAAGATATTGTCAAAACACCCAAAAAGAAAAAGATTGAAAAAATAGGACAGCTTGTATAGGTCACAAAGGATAAAGGAAAAAAGAAGCAGATGAAGATCAAATGCCCAGCCTTTGAAATCTAGGAATATACATTTGATAAAATTCCTAAAGGAGCTACAGATAAATACAAGTCTAAGACTAAATTGTTAGACAAATATAAAGGTGTGGGGGGAAAAGCTTCTGATGAACATTGAAATTATATGATCAAGTGAGAAAATTATCAAGTCAAGATGCATCCCTAGCGACTATTAGGGATCAGAATAAAAATACATTGAATTTGGTAGTGACTACAGGAAATAAAGTTGCTGAAATGAGGATGAACTTAAAGAATATCCCTGCTACTAATATGATACATCTACATAGAGAGACATGTGATATTATTTGTACTAATTTGTTGAAAGCAACATTGCAGGTGTCAAAATTGCAATAAAGTGAGAAAAGAGTTGGAGATATACTCAGAAAAGAGAAGGTGGAGAACAAATCCCACCACACACAGATTAAGAAGCTACAAGTAGAATTATTGGTGGCTAATAGTCAAGCTGACAAGGGAGCTTATGCACAAAAGTTGTTAAATGAAAAATAAACTGCAATTCAATTGTTAAAAAAAAAGCTAAAGATTCCATCTACTCAGCTTATCCAAACTTCTCAGATGACAGAGTTTGATAAAGAAAAGAAGCTTTGACTACCGAATTGATTAATTATAAAGAAAGGTTTCTGAAGTTTGAGGAAAAGGAGAAGCAATGGGAGAAAGATGTAGGTCTTTGGGCTGAAAGTGAAAAGGTTTTTAAAACAAAACAAGGAATGCTAGAGAAGGATTTGAAAGAAAAGAATAAAGAACAGGAAGTGAAAATTATTTCACCACCTGTACAGTCTGGTATAGATTCCCTTTGCCAAGCTATGTCTCAGGTAAGTTTTAAAGATATGGAAATCACCGGTTTAAAGAACCAGAATAAAAATTTGGAAGACATAGCTACAAAAAGAGAACAAGAAAGAAAGGAACGAGAGAACAAATTTAAGGAGCTGGTAGATAAGAATAATAAAGTAACAAATAAAGTAACAGGACAGTCAGCCTTACAGGGAGCTAAGCATATCATCTAGGATGTGCTTATAGAAGAAGCAACCAATATCGAGAGTTATTTGGATTATATTTTGGACAAAGAGATTGTTATGCAAGCAGCTAGACAAAGTGTCTTGGTAGTGAATTAAGTCTTAAATAAAAAAACCCATATACACAGCTCAGAATGTAATCAATTTTTTGAACAATTTGACAGAGGGGGAAATAAGGAAAGAAAATATCAAAGATAGGATCATAACTATCACATGGGAAAGGAAAATGGTAAGTAAATATCAACATTTGGATACAGTTCAAGTGAAAATTGATATTATGAATCACCAGGTTAAAGAATTCATTGAATTGTTTAATCCTTTGTTCAAAAGAGGACTTCCTTTCTTTTGGGAAGAGAAAGGAGGCATGTGGTCTCAAAAATATTATAATGACAGGTTAATTAGTTGCAGATTAGACCATGGTAAGTTTGATGATATGCAACAATCCTTATATGGAAAAATAGTGGTTGACAAATTGGTTGGATATTTTGAGACGTTGTTTGAATTCAAACCTACATGTTCTAAATTGCCATATTTTTCTTACGTGGAGAATGTGGAGCTCAGAGTGTTGGAAAAGGAATTGATCAATCTATGTTTTCCAGTTGTTGATCAATGGAAGATAATTGAAAATTTTGGGAAAAGTAAATACAAGTTGTGTTAGTGAAGATACGAATATGATGGAGAGTTTAAAGTTGAATATTAAGTATTAGTTATTTAGTTTGTCTTTAGAAGCAGATATTAGTTAAGAAGTGTCGAGTGACACATGTAAAAGCAGTTAGAGTTATTTTAGCAGTTAGTTATATTTTCATCTCATGGAGCAATGTATAAGTACTTCTACATTTTATGAAACAAGGGTAATTCCTTGTTGAAATATAAATATGAATATGATTTGAAGGAAATAGAAATTAATCCCAGTAGGTTAGAATCATATTTGCTTGATTCTCTTTGGCATAACCTTCAAAACTCTGTGTAAACTGAAGAAAGAGATCCTTTTGTTCAAAATTTTCAGCCTTATATCCCACCAACTATTCAAAACCCTCCATCCTTTCAACCTCCTCCTTTTATTCCAAATCCACCTAGACCAATGGTGACTAGGTTTTCTCCTTTGGCCTTACCTATTGTATTGCATGACCTTCCCCAAAATTATGCCCAAATAATTTCCTTCTATGATGGAGATGGTAATTTCACAGCAAGACAGCATGTTGATAGATTTGATGATTTCATTGACTTGGAGGAGGTTGATGATGATGATGTTAAAATAAGGTTGCTTTCACAAAGCTTGTCTGGAGAGGCAAAGAAGTGGTTTAGATATTTACCTTCTAGATCCATTTCCACATTTGAAGCTTTCCAAACTTCATTCTTGCAAAGATGGGATGATAAGAAAAGTCCATTACAAGTGCTTTCTCAATATAATAATATTAAGAAAGGAGGATTTGAATATGTTCATAATTTTTCAAGTCGATTTATGAGGGTGTATAAATCTATTCCTGCTTATATCAAACCCCTTGTAGGCACTGCAAAGCTCCATTGTGTTGAGGCCTTTGCCAGTGATTTGTCATTATTATTGAGAGAGATAAAATCAGCTAGTCTTCCTGTTATGTTTAAAGGTACTCTAGAAGTGGAGGATAATATGATGGAAAGTGGAAAATAAAGCAGAAAGTAGAAACAAAAAAAGGAAAGCTAGAGAATAAAATGTGCCTTCTACTTCTACTGCCACCTCTTCTAATGACGCTAAATTTGAAATGATGATGAAGAAAATGGAGAGTTTGATGGATAGGTTGAATGGAGATAATAGACCATTGAACAGAGATAAAAATGAACCTCAAATAAGAAACCCAAACTTCAGAAGGACAAATCCTCCCCCACCTCCACAAAATAGATAAAGAGATATGAGGAATCCTAGAAAACCAGATGATCAGCAAACAAGGCCACCTTTTTCTTGAGAACTATGTTGGAGATGAATAAGAGGTTGATCCTGTTGAAGATAAAATTCACCATTTTGGTGAATTGGATTCTGAAACATACCTCACAAAGGAAGAGCAGAAGATGTTCACTCAGCGGGATGACAATAATGATTTTGAGGAGGAATCAGAGCAATACCAAAGAAGATATTTACATGCAATATATTATGTTCATAGAAAGATCAAATTGAGAAATAAAGATGTTACTGTAAATAAAGGAAGGTTCAATTCAAATCAACCTTCTAGTAGTCAACAGAATGTAGAAAAGAAAAAGGAACCTATTGTGTATAAATATTCTAAAAATAAAACAAAAAAAATAAAAGAAGCGAAACAACCAGCACTGGTGGATGTGGAAAAAGTTGCTTCAACTTTTAATTTGCAAACAGAAATTTCAAAGCTGAAGATTTCCATTCCTTTCAATGAATTGTTGAAGAAAAGGGAATACAAAAATACAATAACATATATGGTTAGGAGTCAAGGAGAATTTCTAACCAAATATCCTAGAATTGATAGGTGATGCTCCTACCATAGTCTTTGGGTCAAAATTGAAGATATGGATAATGATGAATTCCCTCCTTTTTACCTAAGATTAAATGTTCATGATATGATTGTGCACAATTCTATGTTAGATTCCAGTGCTTCTCATCATTTAATTCCTAATGGGGTAGTAGAATGTTTGGGACTGGAAGTTACTAGACCATATAAAGATTTGTATCCCTTTGATTCTAGGAGGGGAAATGTCTTGGATTGATCAAGGATATGGTGATAAATTTGAAAAAAATTACATCTAAGAATGTGGTGATCAATGTTGTTGTAGCAGACATTCCCCCTAAATTTGGTGTATTATTGTCTAGGTCTTGGACTTCTAAATTGAAAGGAAAATTGCAAATGGATATGTCTTATGCTATTATTCCTCATGTGGTTGGTGGGAACAAAATATTGTATAGTGAGAAGAGATCAGATTTTGTAGTTAGCAGTCAAGAAAAGTCAAATAATCATCATATACATGTTGTTGATACAGATTTAGGATCTTCCATTTTCTTTAATGTTGGTTCTCCCTATGATCCTGAAATTATTGCACAAACTGAATCTAAAGAAGATGAGGAGTATGTAAAAAGACAAGAGGCTTTGGAGAAAAAATAGAAAGAAGAAGGACTCTGGACCATGTATTTTGATGGATCTGTGGCCAAAATTGGTGCTAGTGTTGGGGTATATATTGTAACACCCTAGTTTTGACCCCATGGTATTGAATTGCATATGATGTAAATAGCGTTAATAAATCATGGTGTGGATTTCAAGGCAAAGGGCCTACCATGGATTTAGTGTTTTATGTTCGGTAATTAAAAATCAATGCCAACGGTTTATGTTCTAGCCAGGAACAATATGTCTTGAGACATCATGTAACTATGCAATTAATAAAAATACCACAACTATCTATGTGCAGCAACGTTAAAGAGACGGGGGCATGATTCCACAAGGAATAGCAAGGGAGGAATTCCAACCCTTGAGCTAATGGGGAAAATCCAAATATCAAATGGAAAACCCATAAAGTTGGAAACTACCCATTTTGTCCTTTTGTGCCTAGTCATCTAGAAGTGGTTGAAGAAGTTGTTTCCTTGGGATGGGAAAGGTATGGAGGTCAAATTCAAATTTGGGAAGCCACCCATTTTTGGAAAATGTGTTTTTGACTTGCGAGGCAAGTAAATCATTGGAAATGCATGCCTAAGAAATTACTCACCCTTATATTTCTTTCCTGAACCATTCTAATGGAGTTTGGGCTCTCTCATGTAGCTGAAGCTTGCTGAGATTTCTCCCTCACAATTTTCTTGATGTTTTCTTCATTTCTCCATGCCCAAAATTCGTTTTCTGTGTTGTCGACGAATGGGAATAAGGGTACCATGATTATTGGGGTTTGAAGAGGAAATTTTTTTCCTTGTGAGCAAGTTGGGAGTTTCCCTCATGTTTTTTTGCAGTTTACCTATTTTTCTCCATGGCTGGGAAGTTGTTTTTGTGTTGCTCAGCAAATGGGAGAAGAGACCCATGATTTTGGGGGCTTTAAGAGGATTTTTTTCCTCTCCTCACATAGTTGATCTTGCTGGGTGTTTTCCCCTCATGATCTATGTTGTTTCCTCATTGTTCAATACCCATAAATTTGTTGGTTTGTTTCTCAGTGGTTAGGGAGCCAAGATTTCTCGATTTGTGGGTGAATGGAAGTTGTTTTTGCTCCTGCTATGTCCAGAAACGTTTTCTGAGCCCATATGTAGGATTTGAGGGTTTATGGTGGATGATTTTCTCCCATGTTTCCCAAGAATGATTCCTTGAATCGTATTTTTCTTACCCAAGGTTGTTTTTCCCCATCTTCCATTTATGTTTGTGGTTTCCAAACGTTTCTCTACAACCCAGCAATTGTATTTTGTTGTGAAGTGCCTGCTTGAGTTGACTTGGTTGAGTAAGTCCAAGGAACCCATCTATTTGATGGTTGAATGTGTTTGTATGTGATTGTTGGCTTGGATGAGTATGTCTAAGGCCCCCATGTTATTGGCTTGTTTCCCTAATAGCCTATGAAACCCAACTGTGTGTTGGCTTGACTATGGGTGTATGCTCTTGTTGTGTGTAAGCATGTTGCTCCCTAGTTCCTTGTGGAAATCATGCCCAGATCGAGGGCGGAAGTGATGATGAGAACATTGATGAGAACATTAGCCTATGGTTGGGTGGAACTTTTTAGCGACATAGGTAGTTGCGGGCCAACTCAATTACAAGATAAGTATTCACTTTTATTTTCTCTTGTCTATTTACCTCTGCAACTGTATTTGCTTGATGTTTGAATTATGAACATGTTGAATGCTTCAATGGATGACTTTTCATCCACCATATAGTTACATTTTTTATGCATTTGTGTATAATTTAAATTCAATGCATTGTTATTATCATGTTCATGGGGCTAGATTGCTCATTTGACAGCAACAACAGTGTAGGTAGTGTCCTCTCCATTGTCAGGATGAGGGGTGGGGACGTGACATATATTATGTCTCCTATTAGGTATTTTAAAGCTCTGACATACAAATTAACTTATGAGTGTACCAATAATGTGGCAGAGGATGAATATTGATTACTAATATTGAATTCTTTAAAATATTTGGGAGCAGAGAGGGTACAAGTTTTGGGAGATTCATAGATTGTAATAAAGCAGGTGAATGACAGCTATCAAACCAAAAATCCTAGGATGAGGTATTATAGGAATGAGGTATGGAATATGTTTGGTAACTATTTTACAGAGCACAAGATTAGAGTAATTCCTAGGTATGAAAACATGGTAGCTAGCTCTCTCGAAGTTGTTGCTGGTGAATTTCAAACTCCCATTGTTGTGCAGAGAAAGTATAAAGTTGATATTGTAAATAGACCATCCATACCAAAAAAATCTAAATACTAGAAAGTATTTGAGGATGATATGCAAATAAAAATATTTTTAGATCTTTCTTGTGAATTTGTAAATACTCAAATTGACAATAAAAATGATAATTTTGAGAACTTCCAAGATGTTGAAGAGAATGAAGAAGAAACTGTTGAAAACAAGAAGTTGAAAAACACTATGGGGGGAAAGATGTGATTCAATTAAAAAGAAATTTTATCCTAAGAGGTATAATTCCTTTAGAGAATATTTTTTACCAGAACAATGCTACAAAATATCCAAAATTAAAACCTTATGATAATGTTCTAGAATTCAAAAAAATAGGGACTGAAGAAGCTTCACAGATTGTCAAACTGTCCAAGAATATTCATGTCAAAGAAAAAGAAGAATATACCAATTTGATGAAAAAGTACACTGATGTGCTTTCCTGGAGTTATGAGGATCTCAAGGAGTGTGATACTTATATAATACAACATACCATTCCTATAAAACCTGGTGAAAAAACTTTCAAATAGAAATTGAGAAGAATTAATCCAATGTTGCTGCCAGTAAATGAAAAAGAGATTAAAAAATTATTCAATACTAATATCATAGTAACTATGAGATTTTCCAAATGGGTTGCTAATTTAGTTCCTTTCATAAAGAAGAACGGTGAAATTAGGCATTGCGTAAATTTTAGAAATCTAAACAAAGTCTCATTGAAGGAAAACTATCCATTACCCAAAATGGATCATATTTTGCAGAAAGCGGTGGGATCTGAAAGGATTTCAACCATGTATAGTTTTTCAGGATACAGTCAAATCAAAGTGATTCCTAAAGACCAAGAAAAAAATTCCTTTACTACACCATGGGGTACATTCATGTATGCCAAAATTCCCTTTGGTTTAATGAATGCAAGGGCCACTTTCCAGTGCGCCATGGACATCGCTTTTGCAGAGGAAAAGTATATATTTGTGGTTTTCTACATGGTTGGAATTACTATATATTCAAGACCCGACAGGGAATGCATGAATCATTTGGAAAAATATTTTCTAAAGAGCAGGAAGTATGGAATATCATTGAATCCTAGAAAATCAAATTTTGCATTGGAGGAAGGGAAATTGCTGGGGAACATCATTTCGAAAGATGGTATAAAAATAGATCCAAATAGATTCAGTGACATTCTGAAGGTTGAGGAACCAAGGAGTAAAAAGGAGGTACAATCATTCATTGGACAGGTAAAAAATTCTATTAGGTTTATTGCTAGTTTTGTTGAAATATTAATGAATATCACTAATATGTTGAAAAGGGACAATGAGTAAAGTGGACAATATATGCAAGGAAATATTTCAGAGAAATTAAACATGCTATCATAGAAGCCTCAGTTCTGGTAATCCCATATTTAAGTAAGGATTTCCTAATATTTTCTTATGCTTCAAAACATACTATTGTTGGTTTTGTTACAGAAGAATGATCAGAATGTTGAACATCCCATAGATTTCTTCAGCAAGGTGTTAAGGGATGGAGAATTAAAATATGATATTATGGAAAAGTAGGAATATGCTCTGGTAAAGTAGTTGATAGATTTTAGAGTTATGTTCTTCATTCACATGTCATTTATTATATTCCTAGTAATGTGGTGAAGAGCATTCTCACATAGCCAAATCCAGAAGGAAAAAGTGTTAGGATTATAATCCTCCATTTTCCAATTTGGTCAATTATGTCTAAATCTAGAGTATTTCTAAATCAAGAGTCCTTTCAGACTATTTTTAGTTATTAGCACCATTGGGTCCACTTGGCCTAATTGGGGCACATGTACCAATTACTAAAGTGTGTGGAACACTAATCGAGGCCAACTGCCACTAATTTCACTTGCGTGCATCAGTTTAGGATCCTCCTAGATCAATTCCTACAATTTAGGAGCCACTAGGAGTGTCAAAACCAACCTCCTTCAGTTGAGTTCAATTAGTGACTAGTTAAGTCTAGTTAGGAGTCAGTTACATTCAGTTGCATCCAGTTACATTCAGATAGCACCAATCATTGATTGATTGCATGTGGTAAGGTGCAATTCCTCACCTACCACACTCAGTTAGGCTAGTTAACTAATTATAACTGACTGGTGCACTGATTGAGGCAACTAGGACTAACTAGTTGAGCTCCGATGATGATTTAGACATGTATAGTTATCCATGCATTAAGGTAGAGTCATTCAATTCGAATTCCTCTCTCATGCATTCAAATTTATTGGTTATTAATATCAATGTATTACATTGTATTTAATTATCCAATTACTTTTGATTAATGATAGCATTTGCAGCTGCAAGCCATTTTTTGCACTGTTTCATTCTTCAATTCATGAGTAAAATTGTGTGATCTATTCTATGAGTTGTGTGTTGATCCATATATCTATGTGCTCAATTTAATATGGTATCAGAGCCTCAGCATGACAAGGAACTTCTCCGTTCTACAGATCTCCTACTGGATCATTTTTTTTAGCAAAATTGCTCCTTCCATCACTACACCAGAAGCTGAAGGTTTACCACTTAATACCCCAAGTCAAGGAATTGTTAATCAAGCTTGTTTGATCAACTATGCTGGGTGTGATGAAAACCTAAAATGTGCAGGATTTCTGACCTTACTTTTTCTTTTTGTGTAATTGTAGGTACAACTTCGAATGGATTCATCAGTGTCTCTTCTCACCCTATCCACAAACTATTCAGAATGGAAGATGAAGATGATTGCATCTATGAAGAGACGAGATCTCTATGAGGTGCCTATTGGACTTGGTGAATAGTCCTATGAGAGAGACATTGACTGGCTGAATGAATGTGATGGAGATTTTGGAACAATATCACTGGCTATTTCTCCTATCTTGCGCTATCTCAGTAGATCTATTGAATACCCAAAGAAACTCTGGACAAGATTGGAAAGAACCTTTGGAATGATTGATGAGGATCATAATATCACTTTGGAGAGAAAATCCAGAACCATAAGAATTCTTGATCCAAAATTATTGGCCTCCACTCTCTGATGAAGTTGTTCAAGATGAAAAAGAAGCAGAATCTTCTACACAGTCAATTCGAATTGAAGACAGTCTCCTTGTAGTGACTCCTTCTCATGATGCTACAGAAGTTTATGAGATATCTAATATCTCATATAGATGATACATAAGAAGACATTTGAATATCTTATATTGGACAAAAATACTGCTGCACTTCCATGCAAACATTCTCTAGTGATTTTCCTTTGAATTATGTGCAAAATTTGCCAGTAATTGCTTCTAAAAGCGAAGTGGAATTTGATTTCTATCCCTCTAATGTTGCTTGTGGTGTGAAAATATGCAATAACTTGGATATTTTGGAAAAAATATCATATTAAAAGAGTGATCCATTCACTCCCCATGACCTAGATCTTCCAGCAAATGCCTGCAGGATTGCATGCACCAAAATTCAAAATTTTGAAGAAGAAGAAAACGGTGCATCTACCGTCTCGGTGGACCATACTCTTGGATCTGATATGGACCTTATTGGATCTGATATGATATTATTTGGATCTTATTTGATATTTATTGGTTCAATATTTCAGGTTCATGAGCTTCCAGTACTGCTTGTAGATGTTCTCATCATTTTGTGGAGAAACAATTACCGCAAGTCTCCTTCAAAATTGTTGCTGGGGATTTGATTTCATTTCACAGTTTTGGATATGATAAGAACATATTTATATCTGATTTACTTTATTATCTGATATTATTTGGTTAAAATTTTAAAATCCAAGAGCTTTAAGTCATGCTTGTAGCTGCTCTCTCCAATTTCAGTGTGAAAAATCAAGTACCACAATTCTTCTTCAAATTTTCTGCTGGGGATTTGCGTCGGTTTCCTCTTATGAGGTTGCTGATATTTTATTTTTTGAATAATTATTTATTTCTGAAGCTATATCATATTATGGAGCTCAATCATTCACTCTCCACAATCACAGGTCTTCTCTACCTTTGGTCACATGCGCATCTCCTCACAAAACTAATAAAGAGGAAGACATTCCGCATCCACCTGGACACTTGCTCCTAACACTTGGGGATGATTTTACCACTCATGGTTTTATGTTAATGGCTGAAAAATATCATTTTATTGAGTGTTCCTCACATAGTCTGAATCCTCAAAAACCTTTTCTCACTTATCAATTGATTTCAGTTGCTCTACATGGGTCCAGTTTTCATCCAACAGCTGTCCATATTTCTGAGTTAGTTGAGCCTATTATTCTTCTTCCAAAGCGGAATATTCCTCCAGACATATTGATGGAGAGATTCACATGTTATGCCCTAGAATACCTATGCACAGAAGAACCATATTGATCCTTATTCTACCTACTTAATTAGAGGGGGGTATTTTTTCCCATGTGCTTTTTTCCCCAGCTCCTTGTATTGAGCAGTTACTTTACTTTTCTTTAACTGTAATGGGTGACCTATGGTCTTAGTTACCAGGGCCCACAAATTGTACAAGTTATAATTCCAGGGGGGTGTTAGGATTATAATCCTCCCTTTTCCAATTTGGTCAGTTATGTCTAAATCAAGAGTATGTCTAAATCAGGAGTCCTTTTAGTCTATTTTTAGTCACTAGCACCATTGGGTCCACTTGGCCTAATTAGGGCACATGTACTAGTTACTAAATTATGGGGAACACTAATTGAGGCCAACTTCCACTGATTTCACTTGCATGCATCATTTTAGGAGCCTCCTAGATCAATTCCTACAATTTAGGAGCCACTGGGAGTGTTGGAACCAACCTCCTTTAGTTGAGTTCATTTAGTGACTAGTTAAGACTAGTTAGGAGTTAGTTACATTCAGTTAGTGCCAGTCACTAATTGATTACATGTGGGAAGGCACAATTCCTCACCTACCACACTCAGTTAGGCTAGTTAACTGATTCTAACTGACTAGTGTACTGATTGAGGAAATTGGAGCTAACTAGTTGAGTTTCGATGATGATTTAGACATGTCCAATTATCCATGCAGTAAGGTAGATTCATTCAATTCGAATTCCTCTCTCATGCATTCGAATTGAATGGTTATTAATACCAATGTATTACATTGTAATTAATTATCCAATTACTTTTTATTAATGATAGCATTCACAGCTGCCAACCATTTTTTGCACTGTTTCATTCTTCAATTGCTGAGTAAAATTGTGTGATCTATTATGTGAGTTGGGTGTTGATCCATAGGTCTATGTGCTCAATTTAATAAAAATGGAAAAATGAATCGTTGTGTTACTAGAGTATGACATTGAAATTAATCCCACTAAGCTGATTAAAGGACAAGGACTTGCAAAGATAATAACAAATTCAAATTGTGAATCCTTACAGCTGAATTTTTTGTCTAACCATTCAAATCAGCTTGACATAGGGGTGCAGGTATTGCCTAAAATTTTTATGTCTCCATGGTATTTTGATATTGTTTATGTTCTGCAAAATTTACAAGCTTCTGCAGGGTTAAGAAAAGCAAGAGCAAGATCAGTGAAGTTGAAGGCTGCAAAGTTTTGTATTCTGAATCAATACCTCTATTGGAAGGATCCTGGTGTTGTTTTTCTCAATTTCCTTTTTGAGAATAAAGCTAAGCAGACTATGAAGGAATTTCACAAAAGAGATTGTGGTGGGCATCATTCATGGAAGGTGACAACAAACAAGATTTTGAGAGCTAGTTTTTACTGGCCTTCAATGTTTTCAAATGTTTACAATTAGACTACTGCATGTCACCAATGCCATATCTTTGATGGTAAGAGGAAATTGGTTCCACTCCCTCTCAATCCACTATTAGTAGAAGCACCTTTTCAGCAGTGGGGATTGGATTTTATTGGGGAAATAAATCCAAATTCTTCAGGACAGCATAAATGGATCTTAATAGCAACAAACTATTTCACCCAATGGATCGAAGCAATACCTACAAGAAGGGCCACAGATGTAGTGATTATGGATTTCTGGAAGAGAATATTTTGTCTAGATTTGGTTGTCCCAAAAGGATTGTGATAGACAACGCAACTGCTTTTAAGTATAAAAAGATGATAATTTTTTGCCCCAAGTATCATATTAGTCTTAATCATTCTATTACATACTATCCAAAGGGTAATGGACTGGCTGAATCTTCAAACAAAAGCCTGGTGAGAATTATTAAGAAGTTGTTGGAAGAAAAAAAATGGCTTGCAATACAAAGCTGAAATATGCTTTGTGGGTTGACAGAATCAGCACAAAGAGATCAATTGGGATGTCACCATTCCAATTAGTATATGGAGCTGAGGTGGTTTTTCTAGCATCTTTAGGAGTTTCAGTCGTGAAACTTTTGCAGGAACAGCAAGATGAACCAAATCATGTAAAAAGAAGAATAAATCAAATCATATAATTGAATGAGTTAAGAGACAGATCTTATGATAAAGTGCAGATACATCAAGAGAAAATGAAGAACACTTTCGATAGGAAGTTCAAGGAAGAACAATTCCAGATAAATTATTGGTTTTAAATTGGGATTCTCCTAGAGAAGATAAACATGGTAAATTTGATCACATGTGGGTAAGTCCTTATATTATTGCAGCTTACAAAGGTGAGAATTCTTTTATTCTGCAGCATTAGGATGGGTCTCAGCTGAGAGGAGGTCCAGTCAATGGAAGGTTTATCAAACATTACTTGTCCTGAGGGGAGGAAGTAATTTATGTATCATAGTTATATATATTTATCTACTTTTTAAACAGTACAAATGGTGAGCCGAAGCATTTGAATCCCGTAGAGAAGGCCCTAAGATCTAGAAGGGTAGCCATAATTTCTTTTAAATTATTCATTTTTTATTTTTTTTTTAAATGTGAAAGGTTGGAAACATCCCAATGGATTTGGCACTTGTTCTACATGGTTCTTTGCTACCTCATGGGGAGGATAACATTCCTAGTGGATCCAAGTGTTAGCACTATTTTGAGCTAAGTGGTTGGCATGGGATTAGACTAGTGAAAGGAGAAATGAGGTCTGTCAATTTCATCATCATATGACCTTAAAGATGTTAATAATGCCTTGCAGTTGTTTTGAAGGGACATTTCTAGGTGAGAAATGTAAAGTAATTGAAAATTTTCTAGTTCTAACCTTGCAAATGTGTATGAATGAGCGAAATATGTTCTAAGATTGTATGGTGAAAGGAAATGAAAGGCCTAAATGCACAGGTTTGATAATTTTAGCATGGGCGGGAACGGATTAACTAATAGAGGCAATTGTTCGTTGGATGAAGAAGTGTGAATATATCTATGATTTTGAATAATTTCATTGTTTTAACATGCAGAAGGGATAAAAAAATTTAAATCAGCGGAACGGTGTAAAAGGCGTGTATTTCAATGGTGGTGATCAATGATTGGATCATATCAATGGTGGAAATTCATTCCGTTGATCTAACTTGCATGAAGAAAAACACTTTTCATATTTGTGGAATCACTTAAAGGTCCTGCATGCTTCAATGGTTGGGATTGATGATGGGAAAGATCAACGGCAGAGGTGGATTCCATGAATCTAAAATGAGTGTGGAAATTAATTTTTCCAATTTGTGGAATTGTTTAAAGGGGCTGCATATTTTAATGGAGGAGATCAAATCAGGAGTGAATCTACGGCAGAGAGCTATTCCACTGATTCAACATGTGAGGATAAAAGAAAAATTGAAATATGCGGAATGCAGTAGGCCCTTAAAACTTGAACGACAGCGATTAAAGGTGGATTTTGATCAAGGTATGAAATCAATTTCGTAAGGGGAACTTGTATGGAGAAAAGTCAAAGTAGAGATTTGTGCAAATGAGTATATCCCACATATTCTGATGGTTCAGATGAAATCTAGATTTAGATCAATGGTTGAAATAAATTCCGCTAACCAAGGTGTAAGGAAGGAAAAATTTTGTGTGAATGTGGAAAATATAAGTGTGGAAAGTGATCAAAGGTGTGAATTAAATATAGGATAAATCTACGGCTGAAAATCAGTCTTGGAACAGAAGCTATAAGGAGGATAGAGAATGTGATATAACTGGAGACCAAGGTTTAAGACAAATCAAGATGGACGGCTCAGATTTGGGAGAGTTTCAGATCAACGATAGAGACTTATTCCGGTACTTGAAGTTGTGTGAGAAATATATAAAGGGAAAATAGCGGGAATAAAACAGTGTGGTTAACCAACAATCAAAAATCAAGGGCTCATATTGAAGGATACTAGATCTACGGGTGGAATTATATTTAGTTGGAAAAGTTGCCCAGTCAATATGAAGAATAAAATAATATAAGGACAAGCACGTGGATTCAAATGATTTGTTTTTTCTAAGCATTGGAAAATGAGAACTCAGACTGTGTAGAAAGTGACACCATGGACAAACTTTTCTACTATTTGTCAGTTGACTAGGTAGGTTTTGTCCTCTGTTGAACTAGTATTTAATGGATGATATGGAAGATTTAGAGGTCCAGGATCTTGAGTATCAAAATGTTGAAGAATTTATTGACGATAAAGATTCCGAAATATTTGACCCTATATTGTTGAATGAGACTATAGAAATAGCCAAGAATGAGTTGAAAATCCTTAAATACCAAGGAAGTGATACTCATGGTGTTTTCAATTCTTATTTCTATTTTTTTTTGTAGAACAAACTGCAAATTGTCCAGAGTTTGTTGATTGGTGCGCCAGTAATTATTCCCCTTCTAAGGGGGTAATTATGGATGCATCTAGGTCTAAAATTTTATGTCCACTAAATTCCCTTGTCATCTGAAATACTCTGTATGTTCCAGTCGATTTTGCCCAAATGTCTAAAGAATACAAAGAAGAAAACCTAGTTCACTTTTTTTGAGAGTCCTCAGTCGAGAAGAAAGAAAATTTCCTTAAATCCTATTCAAAACCTGATAGTTAGTTGTTAAATAACCCTTTTCTCGTTGATTACAACCTGTTTAATGAAGAAACCCAATCTCTTTTAACCTTGGAAAGTTAGTTTTTTGGGTTGGATATGAATAAATACATCGCAGAACCCTTGTTAATTATAATGGTCACCTTTTGTACTGGTCAGGTAGAGTTTGAGCAATTGATTCAATCAATGCAGTCATCATGCCTTAAGCTTGATGATTTTTTAGCTGAGAACATCCATTCTCAGTTAGTAAGCTTCCATAGGACAATATCTTTCAAATTTCAATCATTTCTACTGAATATGTTTTTAACATTTAATGAAGATAATTTACAACTCCCAGAGATGGTAATAACAGATAAAATGAGTAGGGATTATTGTAAATTTATGAATTTCCTTATGGCAACAGTATACAATGTTTTATTTCAAGATAGATTACCCAGAGTATTACTAGAGATGAAAGAAATATTATAGTTTTCACCTAAATGAAGAATAGAGGATTGGTTCCTATCTGAATATGGTAAAATGATTAGGGTATGTGGGTTTTTTCATCAACCCTATATCATACCAACATTTTTAACAATTAGAGTATTTGCATTGGAACTAATCAGACAAAATTTAATAGTTGAAGATGAACATTCCCTGAGATTTAAGAAGACTTCAAAAATTAAATTTCCATGGACAGTAAGCCCTTTTGTTATTAAGAGAAAATCATCTCTTTCAAAGATCGAAAGCATGCTCAGAGAAATGGGATTTTTAGTTGAAGTTGTTGTTAATTATGACCCTCGCCATGTTATGTCAAATAGGATACAAGCCAATAAGAATAAACCATTTGAACATTTTGAGGTGGCAGGACTTTCTAAAGAAGCAAACTGGATGGATTACCCCAAGGATATCAAAAATTGTGGAAATATGCAAAAAGATTCACTTTCATCTACTCTAGGAAACACTTCTCCTCGGCAAGATCTTTCTAGTATAGTTGCAACAGCTACTCATATTACACCATTGGATAGTCTTTAAGAAAAAACAAATAAGAGGGACTTCTCAAACGCCATGGATACTCAGGAAGAATATACTTCCAGAACACCCATAAAGCAAAATATTGAAAAAGTAAGACAACTTGTATAGTTCACAAAGGCTAAAGGAAAAAAAAGTAGATGAAGATCAAAGGCCCAACCTTTGAAATCTAGGAATATACATTTGATAAAATTCCTAAAGGAGGTAGAGATAAATACAAGTCTAAGACTAAATTGTTAGACAAATATAAAGGTGTGGGGGAAAATCTTCTGATGAAACATTGAAATTATATGATGAAGTGAGAAAATTATCCAGTCAAGAGGTATCCCTAGGGAATTTTAGGGATCAAGCTAAAAATACATTGAATTTGGAAGTGACTATAGGAAATAATGTTGTTGAAATGAGGATGAAATTACGGATATGATACATCTAAATAGAGAGACAAGTGATATTTTTATACTGATTTGTTGAAAGCAACATTGCAGGTGTCAAAATTACAATCAAGTAAGAAAAGAGTTGAATATGTACTCAAAAAAGAGAAGGTGGAGAACAAAGCCCACCAAACACAGATTAAGAAGCTACAAGTAGAATTATTGATGGCTAAAATTCAAGATGACAAGGGAGTTGCTGCATAGAAGTTGTTAAATGAAAAAGAAAGTGCAATTCAATTGTTAAAAAAGAATTTGAAGGTTCCATCTACTCAGCTTATCCAAACTTCTGAGCTGGTAGAGTTTGAGAAATAAAAAGAAGCTTTGACTACTGAATTGATTGATTATAAAGCAATGTTGCTGAAGTTTGAGGAAAAGGAGAAGTAATGGGAGAAAAATGTATGGATTTGGGATGAAAATGAAAAGGTTTTTAAAACCAAATAAGCAAAGCAAGAGAAGGAGTTGAAAGAAAAGAATAAAGAACATGAAGTGCAAATTATATCACTACCCGTACAGTCTGGTACAGATTCCCTTTCCAAAGCTATGTCTCAGGTAAGTCTTAAAGATATGGAAATAATTATTTTGAAGAACCAAAATAAAAATTTGGAAGACATACCTACAAAAAAAGAACAAGAAAGAAAGGCACCGGAGAACAAACGTAAGGAGCTGGTAGATAATAATAATAAATTGACAAAGCAAGTAATAGGACAGTCAGCCTTACAGGGAGCTAAGGATATCATCTGGGATGTGCTTATAGCAGAAGCATCCAAGCCCAAGACTTGTTTGGATTATATTTTGGACAAAGAGATTGTTATGCAAGCATCTAGACAAAGTGTCTTGGTAGTGAAGCAAGTCTTTAAAAAAATCCCATAGACACAGCTCAGAATGCAATAAGTTTTTTGAACAGTCTGACAGACGAGGAAATAAGGAAAGAAAATATCAAAGATATGATCCTAACTATCACATGGGCAAGGAAAGTGGTGAGTAAATATCATCATTTGGATAGAATTCAAGAAAAAATTGATATTATGAATCACCAACTTAAAGAATTCATTGAACTATTTAATCCTTTGTTCAAAAGAGGACTTCCTTTATTTTGGGAAGAGAAAGGAGGCATGTGGTCTCAAAAGGATTATAATGATAGTTTAATTAGTTGTAGATCATACCACAGGAGGTTTGATGATATGCAGCAATCCTTGTCTGGAAAAATAGTGATTGACAAATTGGCTGGAGATTTTGAGATGGTGTTCGACTTCAAAGCTACATGTGCTAAACTGCCAGATTTTTCTTACGTGGAGAATGTGGAGCTGAGAGTGTTGGAAAAGGAAATGATCAATCTAGATTTGTCAGTTGTTGATCAATGGAAGATAATTGAAAATTTCAGGAAAATTAAATACATGTTGTGCTAGTGAAGATACGAATATTATGGAAAGTTTAAAGTTGAATATTAATTATTAGTTATTTAGTTTGTCTTTAGAAGCAATTATTAGTTAAGAAGTGTCGAGTGACACATGTAAAAGCAGTTAGAGCTATTTTTAGCATTTAGTTATATTTTTCAGCTCGTGGAGGAATGTATAAGTACTTCTACATTTTATGAAACAAGGGTTGGAACCCGAGAGATTTTGTGTTATGTATCTTGTGACCTGTATGTAATAAAATTACAGAGCCAAATGCTGGCCTTTTGCTACAAAGATTCATGTGTACTTCATAGTTACAGTCGGTTATTTCCCTTCTTATGTGCATTTTTTTCCTATTAAACATGCCATTGTGTGTTCTTTCATATCTAGAATAAGTGTGTAATAGTTTCAGAATTCATAGATATTTATGCTCTGCCTATTTTTTCAGATATCCATGAATCCTTTAAACTAAAGTTAATGCAGAATTCATCTTTTTGGCACTCTATGTTAATGGACTGTCATTCTTTCTTCTTTATCACGAGACCAACAACATTTTCACCGTGGCCGAAGTATTATCTTGCCTTTGTAGAATCTTTCCATGCAAACAGTTCTTTGATTCAAAAATAATTTGTGACTCCATAGCCTAATGTATGCTTTCCTTTTTTTAACCACAAAAACAATATAATTCTTTTTTATTTTATTTATACATCTGGCCTTGTTAAACAAATTTGTGAGAGATCCCTCTCTAGAAGGAAAGAAACCAGCTTTCTTTCTTAAAGTGGTTCTGTTGTTACCTTGTGGTTTTACCTTCCACAACCTGGGTATATTATGAGTGATAACACCTTGTAGTCCCTCCTTGCCTTGAAATAGAAATCTCATGTTCTTTCTTATCTTTTATGCTGGACATATCCCATATGGACTCATGTTTTACATCAAGTTGTAAATGAATTGCATGTGCCTGCTTGGCTTAATGAGCTTAATGGAGGCTCTCTAATTCACTCCTATAATCCATATACCCTGATCTTGTCTCAATTATAGCTAAGAAGAGCCTCTTATTTATCCTTTACAGGTTGATTATCCCACATTCGAGAGGAAACATTCCCCCAAGTGTCCTTATCTTGCATGCACTTCCTTGCATTGAGCATATGTATGTTCCACTACTTGAAACTAGTTTTCTTTCTCGTGACACTCATTTACAATTCAACATAATATAAGCACATTTTATTCTTTTTCAAGCTTTATAATATAAAAAATACCCAAAAAAATTCAAAAAACATAAAAATACGGATGAGAAATGATATTTTCTTATATTAGCAAATATCGTGTCACCTTCCAGCAGAGCACATTTCATGAGTCTATTCATCATGGGTTGGGTTTCTATAATGATACTAGGAGTTGTACTCATTATTTAGAGATTTCTCCACCGACTAGTTAAGCTTCTAGTCACTATGGAGCCTCTGTTGATGCCTCTTGTGTCATAGAGTTATTCGATATTGGGCATTGAGTCTATGCTACCGAAGTGTCTCCATCTACCTCATGCTCTTGTTTGAATGAATTTTTTATCCTAAGTCAACCATTCCTTAGTTATGTTGACTCTTCATGTCATCCATTCCTAATATATCACAGAGTTGTTGTCCTACCTGTAACCTTGGTCCTACTTTCATCATTTTTGGGTGACCTTGAACTCAGCAAATGACATGTCATCATTGGTTGTTGACTTAGTGGCTTCCCTTTTGTTCTAGACCAAGAAATCTATTCACACATTGGGATTCATGCCATGTATTATATTCCATTAGACCCTATTGGAAATTTCCTCACCTCTGTTAGTATTTTTCATCATTAGATACTATTTAGATGGTCTCTTTCACATGCTACTTGCATTTGCTGTGTATCTGGGACTCCAATATATACTCCAGATATGTAGTCATATGTACAGAGTTATCATTGTAATATTCTAATGAGTGGTTATTTCTTCTGCCTGGATCTTCACTACTCCACTCATGGGATTATTAAAATGTATTTGATCCATTGTGTACCTCTTTGACCTCACACATTAGGGGTCATATGTTATAGCATGATTTTCTACACCTCATGCATCATTCCTTGATGACCTTCCCTTGTCCCTATGTAGACTCACTCTACCCCATTTACTCACTATAAACCTGATGCTTCAGTATAACCCTTAAAAAGACAATTTTGAAGACATACACAGGTCATCAATTCTACTGCTTGCATATACGCATATTGCACCATTAATTCCTACATACATCAAGTTTTTTGCTCAAAAACAAAAAATATTTGTAATTTTCCCCATCAAGCAATGAATACATTGATCCTTGGCCTTCCATATTCCAAGAAACGCTTCGATTCGAACCTCCATTTCCCATTGGAGGGATATATATTGATCCATTATGAAGCATTAGAGGAGGAGAAAAATGGAGAGTAAGGATACTATAGAAAAATATTTCCCCATTGTTATATGCTTGAGTTTGCATCCCTTTTTCCTTATTGATAAAACCATTTGTGTTCATATCCTCAGCTTGCCATTGTATTTGTGAGCTTTCCTTGTTATGGAGGATTGAAGTGGTGGAGGACTAGGTGGAGGGACTCAGTTTCTCAGTTCTAATGAGGTGCCAACAGAGGTTGTCACATTCTATCTTTGTTTGATATTAATAGAAATATCCATTTCTCATCCAAATTTCATGTGCAATTATGTATATTTTTATCTATGGGTGTAATTTCTTTATACATGCTTAGATGGAATATGTTAGATTGAATTCTAACACTTAATATATTATGCTTGCATATATATTTGTTGTTCAGGGAAAATTGTAGGGACAATCTTTTTATTGAGATATCAATGGTGGTCATCTTCAAACATATGATTAAGGTACGGTTCTTATCCCTTAGTGGTTAGTTTCTTTAATTTATCTAGCATGCTTGAGAATGGATTTGATTTCTAGTGTCATATTATCTGTTGTGGTCCACCCAAAGTCATAAGAATATTTTCTCCATAACACTATTAATTTGAAGTTTGCATACATTCAGGTCCCTTATACTTCGAAAGGAACTCTCGACAATCGACATATTGGAAGTGCCTTTAATTTATTTTACATTCACAATTGGACTAGAGACCACACTAGTTTGGGCTTCACCATACTTTCCCATGTTTTTTTTGTTACAATGTTGACATCTGATCCTAGATCGAATATAATAAATCCATATCATAATCTATAATATGAGCATGCATGCAGATCTCTCATCTGGTCGTTCTCCTTTCCTGAATATGGTTAACATCCTTTTCTGGTTGGAGATCTTCTTTAGACTCTTCTATCAAACTAAATAACTTCACCAATGCATTTTATTCTTTAACTAAGTCCAAATAACCTCTTAAGAAAATTTTCAAAGTACTTACCTCTCATTTCGACTTTTCTAGGGATCAATCAAAGTGGGGCGGCATGTCATATACAGGCCCCTCATTAAATACTAGGGGAGAATTCGATGTTGAATATCCATTGTTTCTACCAATAAACTCATTTTGGGCCTTGAAGCAGACCCCTTTCTCTTTCTGAACATCAAAAGGAATTCGTCGTTCAGCTACTATTCAAATTCATGAATCTGGCATATGACTCATTTTATCTTCTTCTATCGCAACTCCTACTTTGGTCATGACAAGAAAAATTAGTGGCTTATCCCTTCACTCAGTTGTAATATTTTAGGCATTTTCACTTGCATTCTGAAGTTGATTTTGATTCTGATTAGTTTTTTCTTTCCATTTAGCAATAAGGTACAAACAATATTCAATGGTGTGTTCCATCTCTTTGCAATAAGAACATGTTGAAGTGGGGTTCATACAATCTCGAGCATAGTGTCCTAGTTGACCACCATTATAGCAGATTAGTTGACCTCTACCCTGACCAAATCCTCCTCGTCCCCTTCCATGGGATCCACCCCTAGGATGATTAAAATATGCATTTTCTCTTTCATTTTGTACTTTATCATCACCCTTCATTCGATAAGTATAAATTGTTTATTCCTGGAGCAATTGATATGCTTGGAAGTCCTTTTCATCATGTCCCACATATCAATAGAATTTACGATAAAGGCTTGTAGGAGTAATTACTATTTTTTGTACATATAAGCATTATTTTGATCAATTTCCTCATGTTTAGTAGACTCTGCACCAGGGAATTTCAGAATGACTAAGTGGGTTTGGTGCTCCAACAACAAGATAATCATGAAAATATAGACACCAGTCCTTGTGATGTCCCTCTGTATTACATCGTATACACCAGATGTATTCATAGACATCTTTCCCTTTCTTGATGTCTTGAATTTTTAACAACAGATTGAATAATTGTGACTGAATTTGTACCATCCCAACACCATCTTCTCCAACTGGGGAAGCTTCCAACTTCATGGTGAGTTCTAATGCCTCAGACTAAGGCATGATCTTCTGCTACATTAAAGGTACTTTGATGTGTGGTAGTATTAAATATAAACCACTCTTTATGTTGCACATCAAACATGTAGAAACTCACCTTAGCCATGAAGGTTTTGAATCTGTGGTTGAAGTATCGCACCAACTCAATCGATGATTTATTGATATCCTTTAATTCTATAATGCAGTAAGACTCAAACTTTGGTTTATTGAATTCATGCGTCAACCTAGCCTTGATATCAGCTAAGTATTTTGAGAATTTCTTGTAGGAATAGTAGAAAACTTCATGTACAAATCTAGTGCCCAACCTTTGAAGGTTATGATCATCTGGTCCTTTTTATGGACTCATATTTTACTTTCCAAAAATTCCATATGGATTCACAAAGAAACCAATGTTTCTCTAGATCCTCTAATCCTCTTCCATTGAATACAAGTAACTTCATGTCTTCCCCAGACAATCTATGCCTCTAAGGTATTAACAAACTTGAACTTGGAGGTGTGCTACTAGGAATATTAAAAATTACGTGTACCATTATTCTAGTTATGACTATTATTCTGATTTTCTTAAAAACACTGCGACAAGGTTTTGGTTCTTACCTCAATTTCTAGATATGTATGCGGGATCCTACGTATGTCACAACCTCATGTCTGATGTAGATATGGATCTTCTTCCTCCTATGAAATAATATTTTATCCTTCTTCTTCATCACAAGACTCTTCATCAAGTTATGGCACAAATTTGTATTCTCCCCTTCTGGTCACACTACAACTCTCTTACCTAGTCGCAATCCTTATCCTCTTGTTCAACTGGAATCTCTTTCCACTCCTCAAGCACCCACACTCTTCGTTAGTCCTGCTTATTCCTCCATGAATCATTTCATATTATCTCGCACATTCTCCCAAGACCTTCCTCCAATCAACACCCATGCCCTCCGTGCACAATCGCTTACTCATCGGATTTCATCCTCAAAATCCCATTTTCACACACTAACATCTTAATCCACAGTTTTAACGAGTTCAAATATCTACCTGGTGGAATCTGAAATAATTCCTGCTCTTATTCACTATATGATTTGAGGGTATCAACAATGATTTCAGTGATGTACCCCTCTAAAATGTTATCAATCCAAAAATCGATATCCTTTTATATCTTGTTATCGATACACTTCAGTCACTAAATCAACCGAGGTGTCTAGCTCTTAGGTTCACCTCCTTGGAAAATTTTCTTTTGCAGTGTCAATCTTGCCAACTACTCATACAATATAATAGGAAATTCACTGAAGAAAATCTCATAAATATCAGAGTAGACATACCTTTCCAACCATTCTCCTGGATTCAATTACAGATTTATGTTTTCTTCTTAAGAAAATTCCTCCACCTTATGATCTAACCATGCCTCGATTTCAGGCTTCATTAGATCCCAAAACATGTCCCCCTAACAATGATCACGTTCTTGAAAATAGAACTATTTGTTGGCATAACATTAAACTAACCCAGGTTCACACCACATCATACCAACAAAACCCAAGATACTGACATAAAAGGGTTTTATCCCTTTTGGCAACACCTGCACAGCAAATGAGGTCTCACTTGAGGTACCTATGGGATTTGCAGGAACTAGGTTTCCATAATAGTGAATGGGATATTTGCTATACCAAACATCGACAGAACTAACTCCAACAAATTAGAAACTGCGACAGAAACCTAAAGAGATATCCACAACATTAACCATATTCATAACCATATATTTAACCGATATTGTGTCACTTCATTCGTTTAGTTATCTATAGTTATGTTGGGCTCTAGAATTGTCTTGTATAATGATGTTATTTACATTAATTTCTCATCCTATCTACCATGATTTAACACATCTATGTTCAATAAGGCTATCTTTTACTTTGTTTTATTAATTAAAATCTCGTAAATGTAAAGTGAGCCTAATATGTCATTTCGATGTATTAAACGTAATATTATGCAATTAATGGGCATTTCGGCACTCCATCCATCCCTTCACCCAAATCTAAGTTCCATGCTAGGTTTAATGTCATGTTTTTTATTAGGTTCTTGGTTTGTTTGATCCTTGCCTTCTATTTCTCGTCAGTCCTATTGATCCTGCATATGCATAAACCATAAAGTGATGATGAGTTGGTTCACTAATTTACATTTAAACAAATTAAAAATGAAAGAAGATAAAACATCATTATTTTAATTTCAATATTTATTTAAATTTAAAAATAATAAACAACGTCATGACATTGTAATTCTTTAATAGAAAAGTCACCCTATGTAATTGTTTTTAAAAAACAAGAAAAAAACAAATCTACCATATATACGTTCCATGCCATATGTAATATTTGAAAAAGCTACCACTTGTCATTATTTTTTTTTAAAACTATATGCATTAAACGTTTCATGCCATAAGAATTAAAACTCATAACGAATGATTCGTTTGGTTTGTTCCATATATTAAAACTAATGAGTTTTTTCTTATGCAGGTTCACGTGAGGATGAAGAGGGCGCGCATAATATGGATGAGAAGGAGGTGAGCAACAAGAACCTAGCACCCAACCAATGGAACCCAGCCACAATCCAACACCTCAGCACTCAACAGTCAATGTGGCCAACAACCCTGCACCAATTTAGCCCAGAAATCAGATTTATGAATTAATTTCAATAATGTAAAACCCAGATTTTTAGCAGTAAATATTTCTGGATGGCCATATTGTGTCTTGGCTTGCGTGGATGTGGGAGAATATCTCACCAAATGAGATAATGGGTTTGTAGAAAATCAATCCAGATACAAAACCCAGAAATCATTTTGAAAGAATCACAACCACCAGATAGTTACCGAGGGGGCATTTTTCCAACTTCTGTCAAATGTACGTTTTCTGAGTTGGCCGTTTTTCAAATATAGAAATTGGTTTTAGTGGTTCAGGGGTTTGGGGATTCAGTTTTATCCACTCCCCAATGATTTTTCATGTATAAATACAGCCTCCATAATGAGGATAAAAGTTAGTTGTCAGTAGTTTTAGAGATTGAAGTGCAAGTGCCAAATTCTGCTCTCTGCCGTGTAATTCGTTTTTCATTAATAGAAGTTGGTTCCTTTCATGGTTGCAATCGTCTGAGTAGCTAGCTGATAGAGAACTGTACCTATGGGGGGGCCACCAAAGGAAAGATCATCTTTGTGTAGATCCAGATCTAGATTTGTGTTCTCCTGTGCATTTCTATTCTTCTGTGAGCTCAGTATTATTTTCTGCAATTCAGTTAATTAGATATTTGTTTGTTTGTTGTTTATATTTGCTTCTGATTTAGAATAGATTCAATTTGATTAATATATCATATTAGTTAATAGAGCTCTGTGTTTGTATTTGTGTGTGTAGGAATTTCATTTATAATTGCTTACTTTTTATTCATTGTTTTGCTTTTCTTTTACTGTTGCACTAGTTTATTGTTGTTCATTTCAATTCAATTAGCTTAGGAATTTCTAGTTTCTAATTTCTTTGTCCCTCACGTTTTTTACTGCTGCAAATTCATTTTCCTTTTCATATCTCTATCCCATTGGTTTATCATTTGCAATTCTGTTTATACCATTCACGTTTTTCTTTGTTCAAGAGGAAACTTTTGGGGGAACCGTGTGAGCAAACCGTAAGGAATCTGAGGAAACGATTTGAAACCCACTTCCCAATTAGGCCCTTTCACCCCTACACATGAGAAGTTTTCTGAATGGCTTAACAGACAGGGAGAAAAACATTTCCAAATAGACATCACATTTTTCCATTCCATTCTGCCCATCCATTCTTCTTTCTCACGTTTTTTCTGCTCACTGGATTTGCATTACATTTTTCCTTCCACAATTTATGTGCCATTTGCTTGTGTTTCCTTCTCCTACGTATATACATAGTAATTCCTCTTTTTGTTTTGTTGTAGGTATGTGCTTAACACCGTAGAGTTTTGTCTTTCACGTTTCTCCCACACGCATTTCTAGAATTACCTCTTTTGCCTGCGTGTTTTACCTTTGTGTTTTCAACTTCACCCACGATACTTTAATCATCGTAGGTTTAGTCTAATTTCCAGAATTGTGTTCTTGTTATAGGTAGATTCAGAATTGCATCTTCATTGTTTTGGGAATTTTCTTTCATTTCTTTTGGCTGTCGTAAGACCTGCACTTCATTTCCAAGGAATCGATTAGTTAACTAGTTAAAATATTTTTTCTTTGTCTCGTTTTCCGTAGATAGGAAGTAGGATTGTTTTTACAGCTGTTGTATTTTTGCATGTCATTGTTTACTTGCTTTAAATATTGAATTTGTAGAAGAATTGCTTAGGGTTAGATTAAATGATAGTTTGTTGATTTCGATAGCATTTCAATTATCTTTGGTAGATTAAATTTCCATTTCCAGCAATATAGAAAGCATTTCAAATTTGTTAGATAGAAGCTAGTTAGTTTGCTTACAAATAATTTGTTGTTTCATTGCTTTGTAATTAGTCTTTAGAATAGTATTTGTTTTTGAATTCATAGCTAGTTGTTGAATTTAAGTTGCGTAGATTAATTAGATAGATTTCTTTTGATTAAATTCATGTTTTAAAGCATTGCATTTATTTGTAGCTCGTCTTCAGAGTAGCATTTCATGTTGCTCTTGAATGCATAGTTAGTTGTTAAGTTGAATTTAATAGATTGAATGCTTAGTTAGTTGTTAAGTTGAATTTCATAAATTAACTAGTTAACTTTCTTTCTCAAACAAAATAGTTTCCTACTTTTTGAATAGTTAATTTGCAAGTGAATTTGTTTCGTAGATAGATTATTTAAAAATAGTTTTGCTTATGCAATTTAGACTTAACAATAGTATTCCTTTTAACAAATTCATAATCTGCAAATTTCATTTATCTTGTTGTAATTTTTAAATGCAAGTTTAACTTAGAGTAGTTTCAATTACAGTAATTTACCTTTAAGATTGAATTGAAAAGTGAACTCTATGCTAATATCAAATTATTAAAACTCATGCTAAGGAAATCCATTAATTTGATAAAAGCATTGAAATATTAATTTCCAAGTTCACTTTCTATCACATGTTATGTTTTCTATGTCATTACATAGTCGCATGCACAGTTAGATAGTTAGTTCATAGCTAAATAGTTAGAGTGAATTTCTAGATTAGATAGTTAACTTTCTCTTCTTTTTCAATAGAATAGATTTATGTCCATAGATTAAATAGATTAGTTTACTTTTTGCAACAATAGCATAATTTCTTGTTTTAAAATAATTAGTTTTTGACTCCATAGTTTAAGTCTTAGTATTTGTTTTCGTAGTTAGTTGCACAGTTAAGTAGATCATCATATTTGCATAAGCATATAGTTCCTACATTCATGAAAGAGATTAGTTAATTTGCTGCAAATTTTGAATAGTTAATTTGCTTTCATTAGATTAGATCATTTTCGGACCAAGTGACCTCTTTCTTAGATTAGCATCTGCAATTTCATTTCATAGAATAGATTAGCATAGAAATAGATTAGATCTGAATTCAATTTGTTAAATAGTTTCCTGCTTTCATAGATAGATTAAATTGTTACATTTTGAATTGTGTCGTGCATGTAGTTTAAAATCATGTAGTTGCATGTTAGTGCATTTGCATATCTAGTTAGCCTAGGTTATCTTAGAATTTGGTCCTGCATATATTGTGCCGACACCTCTAAGCTTACGAGCCCCCAGGTTGACAATTAAGTGTTGAGTTAGATAGTGCATATTTTACACAACATTTTAGCTTCGTTGCCAAGGAGGTGCTAAAGGGATTGGAGTCTAGGTAGATAGGGGTAGATAGGTTGTCTTTACTTTACATAACAAGGGGGAGGGGAGAATGGTCAGATGAGAGGTAAGAACCTGCGCATCCACTATAGCGGGTTGCCCCAAAGCCTTGTTGTTCCTTTTTCTCCCAAGTGTGTTTACTTCACGCAAAGTTTGATTTACTTCTCTTAAGTGTACTTTTTGCAAACAGAGTTAGTTTACTTTTTCATAGTTAGGTGTACTTTTCTTTCTGCAAATGTAGATAGTTTAATTTTCTATAGTTCAATTTCATGTACATGTGCCTTGCAAATCTAGATAGTTTACTTTCCTGCAATTTAGTCTTATGCAAGTGTGGTTTTCTTTATGTATGAGTGTGTTTACTTTCCGCAATTTAATTTCATGTAAGTGTTTTAGTGTGTTGTGTTTAAATCACAAATTTGTTTTAGTAGTCGATAGTTTCTCAAAAACACATAAAATTTTTGGGTGTTGTAAGAACCCCGGAGACTAATCCTTGTGTGAGGTAGGACCTATCAACTGAAAAAATGGATTCAAAGGTGGTCATTAGTATGAGAGAACTTTCTCAACTCCTAGAAACAGCTGGGATCTTGATCTCTACCTCTCAAGAAGAGAAGCCCTTGATAGAATTTGAGAGCTTATTAGTCACTCTTGAAATGACAAATGAACCAAAATCCCAAGAACTACAAAAATATGTTATTTACTGTTAACACCCAAAAAAGGTTCACTACCTCATCTACCCCATTACATGGCTCGTTTGTCCATTTTCCTACCATATTTCCATCAAAAACCCATAAAACCATCTAAAAAGCCTCCAAAAGGCTTAAAATGCCTCCAAAAGGCCATAAAACCCTCTTTTCCTCCAAAAAATATCCAAAATTCCTCCAAAAAAGCAAAAAATCTCCAAAAAGGAAGAAAAAATATAAAATAATGAGAAAAAGGAGGAAAAAACCCTAAACAGCTGAAACCCTAACCCTAAACCGGCACTCCACCACTATAAATAAGTGATGGAGACCCCTTATTTCTATCCACAATCACAAGTATCCTGCCTCTGCCAAAATTGCTCTTGAAACCCTAGCTCACCATTGAGCTACTTTCACCGTGAGAGCCCCTTTTGGCCCATTTCCACCATTGGAGAAAGAGAAGGAGCAACTGGAGCTCGGAGCAACCTCTCGGATTAGCGCAACGGGCTTCACCAACCTCCACATTGGAGGTCAGATCAATAAAAAATCATTCTTTACTTTTTGCTGTTTTGCTTCATGAACATGTTTAGATTAGTTTTTATTTCAGTTTAGCATCTTTTATTTCACATATTATTGAACTGCTACTAAGGAATCCATTCTCCTTAGTAGGTGCTCATTCGCACAAGCTAGGGGTAAAACCCTAGAAACATTTACGAGACTACAAAAGAAGCTGATACATTGGGGATTGCATCCAAAGGAGAGAAACCCGAAATCAAAGAGGTCTCCACATGCAAGCTAATAGATCCATCATGTGCTCAAACAACTACTCAACTAAAAGAAGAGTATATGTATGACATAGTGAAGGAAGGTAAGTACTAGGACTACATCAAAATATGGTTCCACAAGGTAACCCAGCCGCAACATGATTCCTTCATTCAACACCTTTTGATGCAGAGAAAATTAAGTTTGTTGAACTTCCACATTCAGGTAATCACTGCAAAAATATTTTCATATGTGAATAAAGGTACAATTCTCATTTTTCTTCGCACTTGGTTTCATTGGAAAAGCTCATATACTTGAATAAACATGTTTTCTTTCTTCTTAGGGTAGGGAAATATGTATATAAATAAAACATTGCATTCTTAGTTTAGGGAATAATGCAACTTTGTTTTTTTGTTGTTGTTTTCTTTTTCAAATAAAAGAACTAAGAATAAGATCATGTTAATGACTAAACCAAAGCAATCTTACATCATTATTCATTTCCATACATGCATATTTCTAATTATACCAGTTACTCAAGACCAACTTTAAAACATCATGGGGATTTGTCATAAGTTTAAAATTCTATCTAAAACCTAGAGGTTACTCATACATCATATCTTCATTATTAGAGTCTGTTATTTAAGCATCTCTACTACAAGGTAGCATAAGGGTGAATGAAATTCCTAGTTTGTGAGGGAACACTACTATAACTCTATATGAAAAGATGAGTTTTAGGACTAGAGACACATTTTACTCATTATCTTATGGCTTCATCCACTTTACACTAAATCCATCAACCGTGTGTATCCTTGATTTAGTAGATTCCTCTTGCAGACTTTATTTTGGTTCCATGATAATAATAAAAAAGAAGACTAGTTGTCCTCCAACGCATATACCATCCCACCCTATAGCTTGGTTTTCATAGTTGCTCCCCCACCACTCCTTCACAGGAAAATCTATTTGTCGAATATCTATAGGGAGTGGAAACATTGGGACAAGATCCTCTGATAGAAAACGGGTTTAAGAGGTTGACCCGTCAAGGTACTGAATAGGCTCAATGGAAGCGGGTACCAACCTATGGTATGAATAGGTAAACCTTATGGGGTACTGAACAGGCCCGACTGAAAGAGAGGAATATGCCTGAGGAGGACAGTTTGTTAAAAAAAAAAGAGAAAAATAGTCTAAAAAAAGGGGGGGGGGGAATATTAAAATGACTCTATGATAATAAAGGTTGTTGTGGGTCTACTAGAGGAAGGTATGCATGGTTGATCTAAAGAAAATGAACTCCATCAATCTTTCATTTGAGAATGTTTGTAAGTTGCACTTAAGACCCTGTTGTCTAATTCATACTATACCTAGGATTTCACTATCCTAAAAGTGGGACCCATAAACTTAGGAGCCTAATGAACTCAAAATGCAAACTCTATCCATTATTACTTGAATGACAATAAACCTTTGAGAAGTAGCAGAGATTACTGGTTTCTTATAGGTTTTACAGACTATATATACCCTCGTGTTTTCCATTTCAGAGACATGAGGAAAATCCCCTATCATAGGTTATATATGGTCTTCGTGAGCATAAACTGATGAATTTGCATTACCTTTTGAGTGTTGTTGATCAAGAGTGTTAACATAAGAGAACACAACCCAGTCTAAATTCATTCGTGGCACAAGGATGTACCATACCTTCGGTCTAGGGGAGAGAGATACTTAGTTTATATTGTCTTCCTAAGCATGAATTATTACTAGTTGGTGGGATTGTATGTATTAATAAATATTAAATAACATGAAGTCGTTTTGGTCATCTCATAACCTAACATTTTTTCTAAGTTCTAGTTTTCATGCAATAATAAAGTTGGCTTAGTTTTGCTGAAGATTTCCTATAAGCTATTGATGATCAAACATAGTTTTTGAATAAATGAAAGACCACTTCCAATTCATTCATGGCACGTAGATGTTCCATACCTTTGGTCTAGGGGAGTGTTGGGCTCTGGAATTGTCTTGTATAATGATGTTATTTACATTGATTTCTCATCCTATCTACCATGATTTACCACATCTATGTTCAATAAGACTATATTTTACTTTGTTTTATTAATTAAAATATCGTAAATATAAAGTGAGCCTAATATGTCATTTCGATGTATTAAACGCAATATTATGCAATTAATGGGCATTTCGGCACTCCATCCAACCCTTCACCCGAATCTGAGTTCCATGCTAGGTTTAATGTCATGTTTCTTATTAGGTTCTTGGTTTGTTTGATCCTTGACTTCTATTTCTCGTCGGTTCTATTAATCTTGCATATGCATAAACCATGAAGTGATGAAGAGTTGGTTCACTAATTTACATTTAAACAAATTAAAAATGAAAGAAGATAAAACATCATCATTTTAATTTCAATATTTGTTTAAATTTAAAAATAATAAACAAAGTCGTGACATTGTAATTCTTTAATAGAAAAGTCACCCTATGTAATTGTTTTTAAAAAAACAAGAAAGAAACAGAGCTACCATATATGAATTCCATGCCATATGTAATATTTGAAAAATCCACCACATGTCATTATTTAAAAAAAAACCATATGCATTAAACATTTCATGCCATAAGAATTAAAACTCATAACGAATGATTCGTTTGGTTTGTTCCATATATTAAAAACTAACGGGATTTTTCTTATGCAAGTTCATGTGAGGATGAAGAGGGCACGCATAATATGGATGAGAAGGAGGTGAGCAACAAGAATCTAGCACCCAACCAATGGAACCCAGCCACAATCCAACACCTCAGCACTCAGCAGTCAATGTGGCCAACAACCCTGCACCAGTTCAGCCCAGAAATCAGATTTATGAATTAATTTCAATAATGTAAAACCCAGATGTTTAGCAGTAAATATTTCTGGATATCCATATTTCTCCTTGGTTTGCATGCACGTGGGAGAATATCTCACCAAAAGGGCTAATGGGTTTGAATAAAATCAAGCCAGCTACAAAACCCAGAAATCATTTCACAAGAATCATAACCACTAGATAGTTATCAAGGAGGAAGTTTTCCAACTTTTGCCAAATGTGTGTTTTCTGAGATGGCCATTTTTAAAATATAGAAATTTATTTTAATGGTTCAGGGTTTGGAGATTCAGTTTTATCCACTCCCCAATTATTTTTCATGTATAAATACAGCCTCCCTAATGAGGAGAAAATTTATTTGTCAATAGTTTTAGAGATTGAATTGCAAGTACCAAATTCTGCTCTTTGCCCTGTAATTCATTTTTCATTAATAGAAGTTGGTTCCTCTCATGGTTGCAATCGTTTGAGTAGCTATTTGATAGAGAAGTGTACCTCTGGGGGGCTCACCAGAGGATACAAGCTCATCTTTGTGTAGATATGTATCTAGATCTGTGTTCTCCTATGCATTTCTATTCTTCTGTGAGCTCAGTATTATTTTCTGCAATTCACTTAATTAGATATTAGTTTGTTTGTTGTTTATATTTGCTTCTGATTTAGAATAGATTCAATTTGATTAATGTATTAGATTAGTTAATAGAGCTCTGTGTTTGTATTTGTGTGTGTAGGAATTTTGTTTATAATTTCTTACTCTGTATTCATTGTTTTGCTTTTCTTTTACTGTTGTAGCACTCACTAGTTTATTGTTGTCCATTTCAATTCAATTATCTTAGTAATTTCCAGTTTCTAATTGCTTTGTCCCTCACTTTTTTAGTACTGCAAATTCATTTTCCTTTCCACATCTCTGTCCCATTGTTTTATCATTTGCAATTCTATTTATACCATTCATGTTTTGCTTTGTTCAAGAGGAAAATTTCGGGGGCAGTGTGTGAGAAAACCGTAAGGAATCTAAGGAAACGGTTCGAAACCCACTTCCCAATTAGGACCTTTCACCCCTATTGGTGGGAATTTTTCCTAATGTCTAAACAGATAGGGAGAAAAACATTTCCGAACAGACATCATGTTTTTCCATTCCATTCTACCCATCCATTCTTCTTTCTCACGTTTTTCTGCTCACCGGATTTGCATTACGCTTTTCCTTCCACGATTTCTGTGTCATTTCCTTGTGTTTCCTTCCACGTTTTTAAAGCATTGCATTTATTTGTATATCACCTTCAGAGTAGCATTTCATCTTTCTCATGAATGCATAGTTAGTTGTTAAGTTGAATTTCATAGATTAACTAGTTAACTTGCTTTCTCAAACAACATAGTTTCCTACTTTTTGAATAGTTAATTTGCAAGTGAATTTGTTTGATAGATAGATTTCTGATTTTGCACACGTAGAATAGCTTTTCAATTCATAAGAATAGGATAGGTAGTTTGCTTATAGTTTGAATGATTATTTAAAATTATTTTTGCTTCTGTAGTTTAGACTTAACAATAGTATTCCTTTTAAGAAATTCATAATTTCCAAATTTCATTTATCTTGTTGTAGTTTTTAAATGCAAGTTTAACTTAGACTAGTTTCAATTACAATAATTTACCTTTAAGATTGAATTGAAAAGTGAACTCTATGCTAATATCAAACTTATTAAAACTCATGCTAAGGCAGTCCATTTATTTGATAAAAGCATTGAAATTTTAATTTCAAAGTTCACTTTCTGTCACATGTTTTATTTTCTATGTCATTACATAGTTTTTTGCTTACTTGAATTAGTTTCTGAGTTATATTAGAATGAATAGTTTCCATTAGTTTATTTCATTTGTAATGTTATTTCTTTCTAGAATAGTATTTCATTTTGCCTCGTCAATTCATAGATTAGTTTTTAATTAGATCGGATTAATTAGGTTACTTATATTAGTTTACTGCTTTCCGCAACACATTTTTTACACTTGGTCCTTAGATTAATATCTGGTTTGCTTTCTATGTATGCACGATTAGATAGCTAGTTCATAGCTAAATAGTTAGAGTGAATTTCTAGATTATATAGTTAACTTTCTCTTCTTTTTCATTAGAATAGATTTATGTCCATAGATTAAAAAGATTAGTTTACTTTCTGCAACAGTAGCATAATTTCCTGTTTTAAAATAATTAGTTTTCGACTCCATAGTTTAAGTCTTAGTATTTGTTTTCGTAGTTAGTTGCACAGTTAAGTAGATCCTCATCTTTGCATAAGCATATAGTTCCTACATTCATGAAAGAGATTAGTTAATTTGCTGCAAATTTTGAATAGTTAATTTGCTTTCATTAGATTAGATCGCTTTTGGACCGAGTGACCGCTTTCCTAGATTAGCATCTGCAATTTCATTTCATAGAATAGATTAGCATAGAAATTATAGATTAGATATGAATTCAAGTTGTTAAATAGTTTCTTTCTTTCATAGATGGATTAAATTGTTGCATTTTGAATTATTTTGTCCATGTAGTTTAAAATCATGTAGTTGTATGTTAGTGCATTTGCATATCTAGTTAGCCTACGTTATCTTAGACTTTGGTCCTGCATATATTGTGTCGGCACCTCTAAGGTTACGAGCCCCTGAGTTGACAGCTAAGTGTTGAGTTAGATAGTGCATATTTTACACAACAATTTATTCATTCATGCATTAAGAAATAACAAGAAACCATCACAAAAACTCATCATGCACAATAGGAACCAAGATTTAATGTGGAAACCCAAGATGAGAAAAAACACAAAAGCACTCCTTTATTATATAGAGTCACAGCTTGAACACTTTAATTCTATGCACATAACCTAAATACATTTCTCATCAACTTCATTACAACATATATGCGCACAAAACTTGCAGATCGACCTTATACTTTGCAACTAAAGTTAATTTTCAAAAAAAACATCACATTACTCTTCCACATATACAAACTACTTCATCTTCTCTCAAAATGGGCTAGCCCCAATCATCCTAACCCATTACATATTTATAGGATCCCATGGTCGTTTTACATCCCACACCCACTTCCTAGTCCCATAAATGTAAGTGGAAAAAAATTCTAACCAACTAACCAACCTTTTGGTTAAACTTCATCAAAATCGTTAGTCTTCCTCAATCTTTGCCTCAAACTTCAGAATTGACCGCTTCCTTGAACATTCCATCACGGTTTCCTTCACACTTCAACCAAAACTTCAAAACTGGTACCCAAAATAACCAAAACCAAACCTAGGGCCAACATCGTCAATTTGTAGAATCCTTGAGAAAAGTCAAGAGGATGGTAATGGATTGGTTTTTCCTAGATATTGGGAGAGGGATGGAATACTGAAGGAAGTGGAAGAAAATATTGGAAGGGTATATGGACACAATGTGTCTATTGTTTTCTCTATTGGAGGAAATGAAGGAGGTATCAAATTTAGAAGGGAGGATAAAACTATAGCGGGATCATGAAAAAAATGGAGAATGAAGAGTCAAGTGGTTTGGTTATCCCTCGTGGATGAGGAAACATAATTTTTTTGCAAGTTTGGAAATCAAAGGAATATTCATAACATGACAATATCAGAACTATAATTTGACAATGGAATTCCATTCCAAGGTTTTCATGCATTGGTGACTTTAGAGGTCTAGCACTTTTCTAGTATTTATACTAAACCTAATTTGACTAAAATAGAATAAATTTCTAGAGTTTGTTCGTTCTTTCCTCGTATGGTGGAGGAAGATGCTATGAATCGAGCACCTTGGGGAAATTCGAAGGTGTGATACAGAGATCGAAAGGACAAGAGACTGGGTCCATATGGATGGACGGTTGGATTTTTTATTGGTTTCTCTTAAATGTTGAGAGAATGTTTGTTGAGAGTGATTGAATAAGTAAGGCTAAAAGGGAGAGTGTTGTCGTACTATGATTTGGAATTTACCGCAATTATTCCCAAAGTTGATAGGCCCAAATTATTTGGCTATTTTAGGCTTATTTATTTGTGTAATGTAATTTATAAAATCATTGCAAATATAATTGTGGTTTGCATTAAGCTATTTCTATCTAACTACATCTCTAGGGAAACTTTCTTCAGGATCAGCAGATACATGACACCATTGGTTAAGCTCAGGAGTATCTGTACTTGATAAGGATCAAAAAGATTCTTGATATGATCATGAAATTGGATCTATCAAGATATTACGATATAAATTGTTGGATTTCCATTAGGTTACTACTTATACATTTAGGTTGTTCATTGAACTTGGCAAACTAGAAAATGGGGTAAATCACCTAGGTATCCTTTGTTGTTATGGTAAATGGTTCAGCCTCACCTTTATTTGTTCCATCTTATGGATTGAGAAAAGAGTTCCCATTATCTCCTTACTTATTTCTTTTGGTTTCCTAAGGGTTGAATATATTATTACTTCATGCCAAGAGTCACGGTAAAAAAAAAAACCTTGGATTTGGAGTTGGAAAAAATGGTGCACATCTAGTGTTCATTGATGATGTATTACTTTTTTCAAATGGATCAGTTGTGGAGGGTTGATATTTGGTAGATATTTTGTATATTTTCTATAAGTATATATTTATGCGAGATAATGAGGAGAATTCCAATATTTACACCTCCATTGTGGAAATTGGGGCCACGCTTTATGTTAAATTATCTAAGATTTATGTTGAATCCTAATGGTTATAAGAAACTAGACTTGGGATAGTTGATTCCACAAATGGAAACAAGAATAAATCATTGGTGTAATAGGTGGTTCTATCATGTGGGTAAGCTTATTCTAGTTAAGTCTGCACTAGAAGCAATTCCAAATTTTGGGCATATTCTGGTTCATATTGAGACGATTTCTGGATAAAAGTAGAAGACTATGTTATAACTTCCTATGACATGGGAAGGAACTCAATCGAAATTCATTTGGATAGTTGTCATTATTTGGAAAATACCAAGGGGGAAGATGGTTGGGCTTTAAAGGACATCACTATTTTAGTTTGTGCCTTCGAAGCCAAATCAGTATGGAGTCTCCTCTCTAGGGACAAGTTGAGGCGGGGGATTTTAAGCTCCAAATATATAGCTCTTGGTTCAACTCTTGATTATATTAGGCAAGAGAATCAATATCATAAGGGGGTGATCATTGCATTGGAAGGATATGGTCCAAGAATTTCCCATTATTGGACCATATTTGGCATGGAAAGAGGGTACAGGAGCATTAGTTAGGTTTGGTGTTGATTCAATCATTGGATGTGGTATGGATATATTTCTATCCCATGACCAATTAGTACATATGAATTCTTGGGGATTTGTGCATTTGTCTTAGATTGGATATATCAATACCAAATTATATGGAACCAACGTTGGAGAACAATCCTTTTTTTAGAAATGCAAGGACTATTTGCACAAAAATGGAATTTTTTTTCCATGTACTACGGAGGGCACACATTTGATTAAGAGAAGAAAATTATGAATTAATCTAGAGTGGCAACTTAACAGGTGGGGAATACATAGCTTGTCTTGGATATGGTTTACAGATGATATTATCTAATCAAAATATTTTTTGGTGGTGGTCCTGAATATGGAAGAGTAAATCTCCCTTAAAATATCAAATATTTATGTGGCTAGTGTTGAAGGACGAGGAAACTACTTGGTGGTTTTTCAGAAAAAGACAAGTCCAAGGACCAAGTTGTGTTATATCTATTAACAAGAAGAAAATAGTCACTCATTTGTTTTTTTATTGTCCTTTCATTCATGAAATTTGGGGGGAGTGGGAATGATGGCTCAATATTTGACATATTTGGAATGGCAATTCAATTGATAATTATATTAGACCTTGGTTCACCCAGACTAAACTCAGAGAGATTAGATGCCTTCCCTTTCATACAATGTGGTATATTTTGATGACTAGGAACCATATTTTATTTGAAGGGGATAGAATTCCTACCATTAATACTTTCCTGATATTACTACAATCCTACAATACTTCAAGGAAATTTCCACAACCCTACAGGTTATATTGGTAGGGGATTTTGTTATAGACAAGAGAAAATGCTAGGGATACTTTGATGGTTCCTGTGAAGGGAAGGATTGATCATGGGGTATAAAATGGACTTTGTATTTCATAGATACACAACATATCTATTTCAAAGCAAATTGTCATAGGGGTATAAATAACCTGGCAGAGTTCCTTGATCTTCAGTCCTTAATGAAACTTTCCTTTGATGATGAAATATCTAACTTTTAGGCCTTTGGTGACTCAATTTTAGTGGTTCATTGGATGCAGAAATTGAATACTCTTGCCAATCTTAACTTACAAGATATTCGGCAGAGTTTAAAGGAAATCACGAGTACAATTTCAACTATTTTCAGATATGTCGTATCTTTAGAAAATTGAATGTTGAGGTCAATTGTGTATTGAAGGAAGGTATATCTTTGCAACTGGGATAGATGGTATTTTCTCATGTACTGGATGGATCCAGTAGGGTAGTTTCCATGAATATGGATTTCTCTTAATTTTCTTTGGAGTTTATTAATATGTTTTTAGTTGTTCTGATATAAATCATTTATTTTAGGGAATCTATGTAAAATAATACTATGAAATATGAATATTATAATATTACACATATATAGAAGGTAGTTCATATAGAAAAAAAATTAACAGTCATTAGGAAGATTAAATATTATGTTCAGGGAGGGGCGGCAAGAGCAAGTGGGATTATCCTTGATCATGATAGGAAAATAGTGGATTGATATGAATGGGGGATGGGAAGTATGACTAACAATCAATAAAATATGCATGCCCTCTATATGGGTCTAGAAATTATTGTCGCCCATGGCCTTCAACAAGTTCAAATATTTGGAGACTCTCAAATTATAATCTCGCTAGCGAGAAGATGAATTGTTACTCGTGGGAGGAAATAAGGATGTCTCCGATCGTGAATTATTCTCCTCCTAAATAAAATCCAAGATCCTAACCTTTTCCAATCCAAGATCCTAACCTCTTCCACATTTGAAGGAAAAATAACCAGGTCATTGATGGATTAGAAAACAATGTGCAGCTCACCTTGACAAAGGATTGATAAAGGGGGGAGTCCCCATCATAGATGCCTTCCCACTAATTGATTCTCATGGGACTAAATAATGGTGTCTTTAATATTGAATTAATATACTCCTAAAGAAAGTCCAATATCTTAACATATTTCACATTTGGAGGCAAAATAACTAGGTCAATGATGGAATCGAAAACAATGTGCAACAAACCTTGACAAAGTATGGGACTAAATAAGGGCGTCTTTAGTATTGAATTAATATCATCCTAAAATAAAATCCAATATCTTAACCTCTTCCACATTTGGAGGAAAAATAACTAGGTCAGTGATGGATTAGAAAAGTACAATGCTAGGCAAACCTTGAAAAAGGATGGATAAAAGAAGAAGTCCCCATCATAGGTTCCTTCCCTAGTTATCATTTCCATATTGGTATTGATTTCAAAGTCAATGGGAATTTACTATGTGTGGTGTTCATTCATATCCCAATGCGCGAGGAGTAATATCTAGTTAACTCTTCGCAAGGGAGATCTTTCTCGTATTCAGGTTTCATTTGATGTGCACTTACTCTACATTGATATTCCAACTGTTATGTACCTTTATGAGGAATGTGGGATCCATATAAGTGAGGGAATTTTTTATTTTCATATCCCTCTAGTTGGCTAGTCAACTCTATTAGATTTCAGGATTTTGCAATTAGCAATTCACAAAATCTTTTAGTTATCTTCTGCAAGATTTGTTGGTATGAAGATAGTTTTTTTTTGAGGTGATTGATAGTGAAAGTGTGAAGGTAGGTTGTTTCCTTTTTGGGGTCCTTTTGAGAAATTACCATTTCATGTATCAGCCCTCTTTGTAGGGGATTCAAGGGCATTTGAGAGTGCCATGAGTAACACTAGTCGTGACAAGGATAAGGTGTGTTGGAGTTGGGACCTGATTAATGTTCAGACTTATTTGAGTGAGATGAAGCATCTCATGCAAATTATGAACTCTCGGTTGGAATAGGTTATTGATGGAATTAAGCAAGTGACTACTCCTTCCATAGGTATGGACTACTAAATTGACGATATGGAGGGTCGTGTTTTTTTTGTTTTGAACATGCAAGTGGAGACATTAATCCTCAACTCCAAAGCACATGAATCTTTTCTTTGTGGAGGACATTCTAAGAAAATTGAACACAAGGACTCCCATAACCTCCCTAATGAATTTGTGCTCCAACTGATGAGACCTATAGTTGAAATATCTAGCACTTAATCAATGAAATATTGATAGGATTGTTTCTATATTTTGTTTTCCCTTTGTGTAAGTTGTGTAAGTTTTACAAATGCAGTGTTTTTATGATTACCTATTTAATTATTTTTTCACCAAAGAACAATCTAGGCATGTACACTTAAAGGGATCACCTCTTGTGGACCCCACACTAAGAATCCTAACCCCAGTGGACCCAGAAGATCAAACCCAAGACCTCGTGATTGAGGGACAAAGACTTGGAAATGGGGGATCCAACCGTCTAGGATACCCATCAAGGTTGATTACCTACTACAATAGTTTGTTCAAATTTATCATCCTAGACTAGATGTATTATGCCTTTTTTGTAGAAACAAGCTATTAGGGCCTATTTGGTAGCCTAATGTTCTATTTTTGAAATATTGGCATGGAAACTTTGTAATATTTTTGAAATATTGGCATGGACTTGTGCCCTAAAGAATCTAGGGTTTACCATGGGTATAATCCTCGAAATTAAGGGAAGTTCCTGGGAGTTTTCCTATAAAATTTACCTGGAAAAAATAATTTATATATGTATTTTAAAATACACAATTTAGATAATGCTTTTTATGTGAAAACTTATATGTTAAATATAAACATATTCATATGTAGTTGTTTTGTTGACCCAATTTATGGGAAGGCTAGAGGATGGTCATCAGATAGATAGTGACAAGTACTTAATTTATCATTCTCACCACATGGTATAACATCAACATTCAACAAATATCATGATTGCATAATTGGGTTACTGTTATAACATGTGGCGACATAATTGTTGGGCATACGTTGTCATTGATATCAAAGATTAAAAATATGGCAAAGACAAGTTGATGTCAAAGATAAAAGTTGTATAAGGCAAGTTGGAAGATGTCAAAGACAAGATGATGTCAAATATAAAACATGAACAAGATAAGCTGAATATATGATGTCAAATATCAAATATGGACCAAAGTCAAAAGATTTCAAAGATCGAGAGGTTAAAGGACCATCATGGCATTGGTCACATTGTTAGATTTTTAAATTTTAAGCTATATGATCTTAGGATCTTATCTGAGAGAATAACAAGCATAGTGATCAATCACAAGAGACAATGAACACAAAGATTTTCCCCAGGGAAACCATACAGGAGAAAACCCCGCAAATTCCTAAAGGATAGAATCAGCACCAAAATTAAAACTCAAATATACAAATATGATCTCCCGATAGCAATAGTCTGTCTCTCTTGTCCCAACTTCTTCTCTCTCTCTCTCTCAGTTATGCGCTACAACTGAGTGTGTGTGTCTGTATGATAAATAGAGAGGCTCACTCTCTGTTTATACTAATTCCTGACTTGACATTAACTCACCATGGCTGACTTCTCTAGGATATTCTAATAACCCTAGTGCCCCGCAACTTCAAGGACTTTAACCCTTAAACAATAAGGAGGGTTACCCTCTATGACTTTTCATGACTTGTTTACTTTATTGATTCTCCCGATAGGATCATCGGGCCATGACATGACACAATTACATCACTGATACTCCCAATAGGGACATTGGGGTATAATATACAAGTGAATAAATTCTGAAGTAATAAATACATCAACACTCCCTCTTAACTAGGAAGGTATTTTCTCGACACAATTTATCAACACAAGTCTTCTTCTATGGGTCATAACTGGATCATCATCAAGTCCTCATCATCAAGTCATCATAATCAAGTCTATATCATCACTAGATCATCATCAAGTCTGGACCATCATCACTACTTCCGCTATCTCGAACAAATGGTGCTATATCTCAATTCTACTCATCACAGGAAGATCTACAGGACCATCCCTTTTTCATGTTGGTTATAGGACTAGCCTACATGTAGGTCTTCATCATCTTCAGCACTAATATCTAACCATGGAATGAACCATGTCAAAAATGCCCGCCCAGCACTTATATCTGACCATGGGAGGAACACATCCAAGAAACATGTCAGAAAGGCATGCCCAGCACTCACATCTGACCACGGGAGGAACACATCCAAAACCCATGTCAGAAAGGCCCAGCACTCGTATCCAACCTCATCTTGTTAGATAGACTCTGCACTTACATCCGAACTCATCTTGTCAGAAAGGCTCTGCACTTACATCTGACCTCATCTTGTCAGAATGGCTCTACACTTACATATGATCATGTGGGAACACATCCTACAATCACATCAGAATGGATCTACACTTATGTATGATCATGTGGGAACACATCCTGCAATCACATCAGAATGGCTTTGCACTTATATCTGATCATGTGGGAACACATCTCGCAATCACATCATAATGGCTCTACACTAATCATGTGGGAACACATCCCACAATCACATCATAATGTCTCTGCACTGATCATGTGGGAACACATTCCACAATCACATCATAATGTCTCTGCACTGATCATGTGGGAACACATCCCACAATCACATCAGAATGTCTCTACACTGATCATGTGGGAACACATCGCACAATCACATCAGAATGTCTTTGCACTGATCATGTGGGAACACATCCCACAATCACATCAGAATGACTCTGCACTGATCATGTGGGAACACATCCCACAATCACATCAGAATGTATCTGCACTGATCATGTGGGAACACATCCCACAATCACATCAGAATATCTCTACACTTACATATGACCATGTGGATCCCATCCTTCCACCATGTCAAAAAGGATAACAGACACATCAATTCCCTTTGGAGGGAACCTCGATCTGGAGAATACCAAGCTTCTCCCTGAGGTACTCAAACTTCACTCTAGATAATGGTTCGGTCAACACATCAGCTATCTTCTCATCCGTCGCAACATATTGGAGCTTCACTACTCCTCTCTACACCATATCCCTGATATAGTGATATTTGATCTCAATATGCTTCGAATTGTCATGGAACACTGGGTTCTATGACAACTTCACACAACTTTGGTTGTTGCAATATATACAAGTAGCATCGAGCTGGAGATCAAATAAGTTAGACAGTATATTTCTCAGCCACACTACCTCACAACTATCCAAACAAGCTACAACATACTCTACTTTGGTTGTACTCAGTGCCACATAGGATTGTTTCCTGCTAAACCAGGAGATCACACCTGATCCCATACTAAAGCAACACCTTGAAGTAATCTTCCTATCAATGTCACTTCCTTCCCAATATGAATCCACATAACCTTCTAGGTTAATCTTCTAATTTACCTTTTACTTGAGCCCATAATCAACTATACCCTTTAGGTACCTCAAAATATGCTTTGTAGCAATTAGGTGAACATGTCTCAAACCTATTAGGAACTGGCTCAATGTGTTCATAGCAAGGAAAATATCTGGTCTCGTAGTCGTCAGGTACATCAAGGACCCAATCATCTGACGATACATCATAGCATCGACCAACTCTGATGAAGCATCACTCAACAGCTTCAGATTCGATGCCATAGGTGTGTTCATGGCCTTGCAATCCATCATCCTGAATCTCTGTTGAGACCATCACTGTCTTGTTTGATTCTCTTCTTGGAAGTCTCATCATATTATGCAGCATGAGCTTGCTATCTTTTCTTGTTTCCCTTCCTCTTGTGAGATCTATCTTTGTTTCTAGGACAATCTCTTGCAAGGTGTCCTCTTTCATCACATGTATAGCAAATGAACTTAGACAAATCTTTGTTATATTTTCTAGTGTTATTCTTCTGGCGAGAGTGCTTACCTCTGTGATGGTTTGTTCTGGTTTTCTTAGATTGTACTGTGAGATATTGATCTTCACTTCCCATCTTTTCTTATCGAGCTAATATTTGAGCTTCTTCTTATGAGCACTCCTCCCACAGTCTACTAAACTTGAATAGCTTATTTTTGGCATAGATCCCTTGAATGAAAGAGTCCCATGCCCTAGGGAGACCATTCAAGGTGGTCATCATAATTTATACGTTCTCTACTTCTTCATCTACAGCTTCAAGTTGTTCCTTGATCTGAGAGACCCTTGTAAAGTAAGACTGGATGGTATCCACATTTTGGATCTTTACATTCTTCAATTGGTTTCTCAGAGTCATATTCCGGTTTATGTTCTTCCCTTCAAATAACTTAGTTAGGGAATCAAACATCTCTTTAGGTGTATTTAGGGAGGACACCTGAGGTATGAGATGATCCTTTATTGAATCAGCAATAATCCTCTTAGCCATGACCAATTTATTTTTGTGTAAGGCCTTAGCCTCATCTCCCTCTGGAACTGGAACTTCTCCACTTATGTAGGAGTCCAATTCATTTTCTTCCAGGACCAAGGAGATCTTATACTTCCAGGCTCGAAAGTTATCAACTCCCTCAATATTTTCATCAAGCTTGGTATGATGAGACATCTTAATAGAGAACCTTAAATGGAAATACAAAAGATTTAGATCTTACCAAGTTAAGATGTTCGAACTGGATCTGGAGCTAGATTTCTACAGAGTTGGTTTTCTGGTTCAGGAGCAAATTAGGGTTTGACTTTCCCAGAGTTCTACACAACCAAAAACTTTGATCTTGATCTCTAAACTTTTATTTTGGGGAGGAGATCAATCGAGGCTTGGGCTCACTCAAAAATTCCACTTCTATGGAAAGCCATAATTCCCACAGCAGTTCGGGTAAAAAATTGAAAATGCTTAGAATCATATTCAGCTTTGATAGAAAGATGCACCCTAGGGAGGAGAGTTAGCCTAGCCTCATTTTGCTGAAAATCTGTGGAGAGAGATATAAAAAGTAGGAATCCCTTGCTTCAACAGCTGCACAATGTCTTCTTCTTAGGTTAGCTCTGATACCATGTTAGATTTTTAACATTTAATCTATATGATCTTAGGATTTTATCTGAGAGAATAACAAGCATGGAAATCAATCACAAGAGACAATGAACACAAATATTTTCCTCGGGAAAACCATAAAGGATAAAACCCCACAAATTCCTCAGAAATAGAATCAGCACCAAAAGTAAAACCCAAAGATACAAAGATGATTACCTGAAAGAAGTATTCTCTCTCTCTCATGTCCCAACTTCTTCTCTCTCCCTTAGTTATGCGCTACAATTGAGTGTGTGTGTCTGTATGATAAATAGAGAGGCTCACTCTCTATTTATACTAATTCCCGACTTGACATTAACTCACCAGGGCCAACTTCTCTAGGAGAGTCTAATAGCCCTAGTGCCCCACAATTGCAGGGACGTTAACCTTTGAACAATAAGGAGGGTTACCCTCTATGAATTTTCATGACTTGTTTACTTTATTGATTCACCCGATAGGATCATCTGGGTATGACATGACACAATTACATCACTGAAACTCCCAATAGGGACATTGGGGTATAAGATACAAGTGAATACATTCCGAAGTTACAAATACATCAACACACATTTGTGCACATATTCATGTACATAAAAGAATAATTGAATAAAACACAGATGCACAAATCATAATTATAAATTAAGTAAATTGTGTGTGTGATAGTGCCACAAAGAATTCACATGTGTGTGCAAAAATCCCACAAAAGTATTGTCATATGTGCGACTTAAAATACAAGGATGAATTACAAATGTGCTACGCCAACGCAAACATTAACTTATCAAAGATGCAAATGTAGTGGGATGATATCCGAAGTAAAAGGACTTCACCAAGTGGACACATATCTTGATTTAAGAAGATTATAAATAAGCAAGAGATGGATGTGGTGACGTAAGCTTGTAGGAAATGAAGATCTAACTGTTTGACAAGCTTCAGAATTCTTATTTGAGGTATCAATGGCCCGTTGATCACAAATGAATATGTTTTTGTAGAAGAGCTGCAATGTGAGATGAGAAGCACTATATGATTGGAGACCCGTAGTTTAGATGTGTGAAGCTCATAATCAGTGAATACGCATATCACAGTTATCTTTGCACATCGTATTTTTTATGAAGAGTCTGACGCATATATAAGACGCAAATTTAATTTGAATAAAGGTATGATGTAGACTTAAATACATAGAGGTATTTTGAATAAGGTCTAAAACAGACACCAAGACACAGATCAAGGATTGGGGAAGTTGCATAATTTGAGAAGGAAGACGCATATGTATTGTTTTTGGGCAACTGTCTAACGTAGATACACTGACTCAGATAAGAAGAATTCAGTAGTTGAGAAACTTGAAGAAAATATACTTCTCTACTTGTCATACAATCATATTTCATATCATGGAGGTTGAATGGGGCAAGGAACAGGGGGTCATCACCTCCTTCCAGTGGGTGTTGGAAAATTCAATTGGGGTGCAACAACATCCTTTCTATGGGTAATATAAAATTCATGGGATCACAATATCCTTCTAGTGGGTGCTAGATAACAAAAAAGAAGTTGTAACTTCCACTCCTAGAGAGCGCATTTCTTCTACATATCGGAGCTTGAAGATGCAAGTCACAGTTTGTGCGACCAGACTAATATATGTTTAGATCGGTGCTTGGAGATCGTGAATTGGATCTTATGCAGATAGAAGTTGTTGTAGGTTGGTTCCAGTAGACCGTAAGCTGAACTTGAGATATAATGAACATCTAAAATGAGTGGGTTCTCATTTTTAGAGACTGTAATCTCCCATTGATGTAACTATTCATATTCATACATATAGATATACATTTTTTCTCATACATTTGTGAGTTGTTATGTTTAATCGTGTGATTGTTCTAAATATTAAAATATGCATAATTTATACATATTTGCATAATTACTTATTCATCCCCCTCTCACTATTAGCTTAATAACAACAATTGGTATTAGAGCGGGTGTCTTTAGTTAAAAGACTAACATCTAGAAGACTGAACCAGTACATAAATGGAAAAGCAAGAATTTTTTTCCACTAATAGAGCTCCAAGATTCGACGAATCAAACTATACCTTCTAAAAATTGATAGTGGAAGTCTGTCTACAATCGCTTGGAATGGACGTATGGAAATTAGTAGAAGATGGATATAAATTTCCAAAAGTTACAAAGAGGTAGAAGATATTGATAATGAGTCAGAAGATAATTGTGAGAGAGCATCTTCCAAGGTAGTGACTGTTGATCCAGAGAATAGAAAAAAATATGAATAGAATGTGAGATCAAGAATTCCATCCTATGCATATTAGTAGATGTTGAATTTAGTAAGGTAATGCATTGCACCACCACGGAGGAAGTGTGAGATAAATTACTAAGTATCTATGAAGGCAATGACAAGGTCAGAAAGGAAAAATTACAAATGTTATCTGAGTAGTTCGAAACTCTCAAAATAGAAGGTTGTTGTGCAAAAAATCATGAGAACTCTTCCCACATGCTTCAATCCAAAAGTGTAAGTTCTTGAAGATAAAAGTGATTTGGAAAATCTAACCAATGATTAATTGTATGGAATCCTCACAGCATACGAAATGAGAATTGAACACGGAAATGGATCTAGAAAGGTAGTTGTGTTCAAAGCAACAGGAAATCCTAAATCTAATTAAAATGAATGCAAAAATACAGTTGACCTTTAGACGAAGAAGAAGTCATCTTGGTAATAATACTGAAGAGACAAAAAGGTAAGTATCAAGGAAAACTTCCTTTTAAGAGTTTTAAGTGTGGAAGAATTGGACACGTTGCTTCCAAATTCACATATGATCAAAATAGAGAAATCAAAAGTGAGGAAGAACTAGAGAATCAAGAATGAAATGAAAAGCATCAACAAAACAAGGATATGAGGAAGAAAAAATTCCATAAACAAAAGAAAAGCTATTACATCGAAGAAAACATCTCTTTGTATGAAGAAGAAAGTGATAGTCCAAGAGATGTGTTATTTATGCCCTTAATCTGGGATCAGAATGCATAGGAAGGAAAATCTTCAAACAAAAGAGCTCCTACAAGCATATGCAAAAAAAAGAAGGAATAGATGTACAACAAAATATATCTATCATCTCCAAAATCTGAGAAAAAAGAAAAATCAATAGGCTCAAAGGAACTTTTCAAGATGGAGATAGTGGTTGATAATAAAAACTCTATGGAGGAAGTCACACACATTGGGTCAAATGCTAATAAATCTAATTTCTCTAAAGGAATTCCAAAGTCCGAAGATGAAGACAATCTTGGTTTCAATTGGGAAGTTGAATTAATCAACGCTCTAGATGAATTGAAGAAGTCAAGGAAATAAAATAAAATGTTGAAAGAGCAACTTGGAGTGCCAAAAAAGATGATCAGCCAAAATAGAGATGTGCATGAAGATTTGAAGGGTCAATTTAAAATCAAAGAAGAAGAATTGCAATGCACAAAAGGAAGAATCAGGGAATTAGAATAAAACCAATGTGCATTTGAAAATTTCTAGAGGGAGTCAAAAATGGTAAATGAACTACTGGAGAAACAAATTGCGATAAAAGAATTAGATGCAATTCAGGAAAATATTGAGGCAAGTATTGACTCATAAACTCAACAGAAGTTCAACAATAGCTCAGTTATCCTGGAGGAAATACTAAGTTGTCAATGGTCTCCAAATGATAACGTAGGTATTAGATTTGTGGAATTCAATAGGGACATTTAGGACAAATACTTCAACCATCACAACATGTTTCACAAAAATCTTGAATTGCCACCAAGGAATGAAATAACTAGATATGTGAAAACTTTCGAACACAGTAAAATAATCCAATGTTGGAGATGTAACTTTGTCAGACATATACCAAGGTATCATCATTCTGTAAAATTATATGTGTACGATAAGTATGGCCACAAGTATTCCAAATGTTTTCTGAAAAAGAAGCATCAGAATTCAATTTGGTGCAAAACTATTGAAAATTTTCCAACTCAAAAGCAAGGAACAAATGTGCGTTAGAAGCATGACAAAAGTGCAAAAACTAAAAATTTTGATGTATTCGTAAATTCAGAATATATTTTGATGTATATTATCATTGTATGTTGTTTTATCCCCATTGGATATGTGTTTTCCTCCTTGCAAGATGTCTTTATTGTGTCTAGACCTTGAGGTACAACCTTCGTTGTAAGTTGAGGAAATAGTCCCCAATGTAACATCATGTAATGTGTATTTAGAGTCTCTCTAGGAGAAGTCAACCCTGTTAGGGTAGCAGGTCGGCCTGAGTCATGTAATAGGTCAGTCACTTAAGGGTATAAATAGGGAGGCACCCTCCCTCATTTATACACACCTCGCACTCACTCAATTTCACATGAGAGAGAGAGAGAGAAGGGAGGAGAAATAGATAGATGTTGGAGACTTCTTATTATTGGGTTTGATCATCTTATAACACAATATTTGTGACTGTACTATTCTGAGGAATTTTTCATGGTTTTCTCCTTTATGGTTTCCTCAGTGAAAATTTGTGTCTTGTGTAGATATTATATCTTATGCATCTTGTTGTACTTGTCATTATTTCAAACAAAGATCCTAAGTAAGCTAACATGGTATTAGATCCTCTCAAAAAGAAGGCACTATCCAGCAGCACAAAATAGGGCTTCCTAGTTTGTTATGGAGAAAATTTCCTATGGCTTGGGGTGGACCACAATAGACATTATGACACTAGAAATCAATCTGCTTCAAATATGCTAAAGAGATAAACCAGTCTAACACTAAAGGATGGAAGGCGTATCTTGTTTCGGATGTTCATAGTATATCCTTGTTGAGATTTCAACCACACTTGAACCTACATTCAATTCTCATCGACAACAAAATATTCAAGTATGATAGATATTATGTGTTAGATCCTACTCTAGCATATATCAATCCAACATGTATAATCAAAGAAACTACATCCAAGGAAAAGAATATTCATAGTTACACAAATACAATGGATGAGAAATGGATATTTATATTAATTATAAATAGAGATATAAGTGACAAAATCTATCGGCACCTCGTCGAAAGGGAGAAACCGGGTCCTCCACCTGGGCCTCCACCACTTCAATCCTCCATATCAATGGCAATCTCACAAGAAAATGGCCATATTGGGAAGAGCATCAATGGTTTCTCAAAGGACAAAAAGATGCAAACTCAAGCATGTAAGAATGGGGCACAAATATACTATAGTTTCTTTATTCTCACAAGTTCTCCTCCTCTAATGCATCCAAGTAGCTCAATATATATCTCTTCAATAGGAAGTGACGGGTCAATTCGGAGCATTTTGAGGCATATGGAAGGCCAATAGTCAAGTTATTCATGACTAAATGAGGAAAACTTCAAATATTTTATTTTTGGGGCATATTTCTCAATGTGAGTGGGTCATAGTGGAGTAAGAGGAGTGTACACACAGTCTATAAGATGGTGACCCACATATACCAATAAAGGGGACTTTTTGAAGGTATTTTTTTGGAGAATCAAAATTTATTTTGAGCAAAGGGGTCCAAGGAGTCTGTATAGGGACGTGGAATTCCATAAAAGAATGATTTACCAAGTGTGGAAAAATAATCTATAACAGATTCCCCCTAATGTGTGAGGGTATAGGGGTAACATGATGGCTGAAGTACATTATACCAATCCCAGAAGTGGAGTAATGAAGACCTAGGTGGAAAACCAACCACTCATCAGTATAATACAATGATAAATATTAGCATGTGACTGCAAATATGAAGTGTAGTAGTCCCAGGATACATAATAGTACAATGTCCATGAATAGGCATAATAAATATATGTCATGCTTGGTCATGACCACGTAGAATATAGAGTGAAACAAGATCTTCATATTCAAAGAAGACATCTGATAGTAAACTAGAATCTGGTCATGAGAACTAATATCTCATAGATACTGGCATGATCAAGAAAAATAGAACATATGAAATTCCACCAAGCTCGGATGTCTTCTACGCAAACCACTATTGGTATATGTCCCGTCACGCAAATATAGGTTGCAAGGCTGAACATGATGGACCATCATCTAATTACCAATCATTGATGTATACCATTAACATACACAATATATGTCATCAATAATGATAATGGGAATCAAGGTACAGAGTGCAATGAAACAAGTGTGAATAGATGTGTTGAGGTCAAACACTTGAGAGATTCCATCGATCAACGAAAATTGATGTATCCCTGAAATTGTCAATGGTGAGAGAACCTGCCACTAATGACTGCAAGTCTAAAGGAACTCAATAGATTCTATACTCCTATTCTAGAATAAATAATATCAAGTCGATGGAATGGAATCCATTGGAAGGAAGGAATTAAGGCATCCCCATCAACCAACACAAGGTACTCAGCAATGCTGGATAATTTGGAAGAACTCAGATGAACAAGATTTGCACAAACCAGTAATTGTATTGGGAATGGCCAACATGCAAAGACAAGATAAGTGACGAGTGGCCAACTCGGGCTAAAACTTCATTTGAACAAGAGCATAAGGAAGATGGTGACTCACATGCAGCATAGACTCAACATGAAAATGGGGACAACGTTGTGACATAGGAGGCATTAACAGAGGCTCCATAGGGACTGGAAGCATAACTATTTAGTAGAAATAAATTATATTAACGATTACAGCTCCTATATTCATACTAATAACCAAACTGATGGATGGAATATGCAGTGCTCTGTTCAAAGGTGACATGACATGAAAACTTCCAAAGTAATATCATTTCTCATTTGGATTTTTATGTTTTTTTAATTTTTTTGGTTTTTTTCATATCGAAAATATTGAAAAAGAATAAAATTTCTTATATTACATAACTAGGAGGAAACGAGTGTCACGAGCAAGAAAACTAGTTCCAAGCAATGGAACATACCTATGTTAAATGCAAGGAAGCACATATAGGATAAGGACACTCGAGAAGATGTCTCCTCTGGGTATGGTGTGATCAAGATGCAAAATATATATGGGAGGATCTACCTAGATAGGATTGAGACAACCTCGGGATATATGTGTCATAAAATTGAAGCCGACAGTCAGAATAAAGCTTAATACGACAAGCGGACGCATGAAAATGCAATTACAACTTGATATAAATGGGAATCCCTGTGGGAGATGGTCGGCATAAAGTTTAAGACATAATATGAGTTTCTTTCTCAAAGAAATGGTGGGACTACAAGGGACTCCTAGACCTAAGGGAGGATTCTCATCTTGGGTACTAAATGGAAAAGTGAAATCTATCTAGGGAACCCAGGTTTAGGAAGGCTCTACCACTTACATAATGTTACTTCTAGTAGCAGTGTGAAGGTTCTGTAACATCAGGAATTGGGTCCGTACCGATAGTTAAGGAGGTATGGTCATAGAATAATGCATAATGCACACGGAAAAGTGGTCCTATCCTATATGTCATTTAACATTATACTTGTCATGGGCACAAACGGGTCAAATCCTTGATGATATTGTACAAAAAATGGACCCTACACAACAATAATAATCCAAAATAGCTGGAAATAGTCAGTAAAGAGTCCAAACAATAGGATATTGGGAGGATTGATTAAGATAAAAGCATCTAAGGGAGAAAATTTGTTAGACGAGAGGACATAAGAAGGAATGTAAGGTGTAGACCCAAGGTTCATGTATCCACTACCACCCCCATGAGAACAAACACTGGTGTTAAGACTGGATGGAGGGAATGCAAATCCTCCACAACTTGAGTATAGGGTGGAATATGACCACTCTCAAATCTACGAGCAAGGTAAGGGGTTGTGGTGCCCCCCATTACAAGACTGAGATATGCACTAGGGCCTAGAGCGAGTGATGGGATACTAATAGTGATGTCAAGCATATCGAACATAAAAGGACCCAAACTCAAGAGAACATAAAGAGACTCAAGTAACCGAGATCCCAAAATTTAACTAGCGCACAAAGAGCACACCCCTAAGTAAAGTTAAGTTAGATGCAAACAAGCCAAGAGTGAGGATAAGTGAGATCCCAAATGTAGAAGGCATGTATCTCCTAAGAGAGCCCTGAAACTCCCATACACTACAAGTGGAGGTGTATAACCAATTATAGTGTCCCTCAGCTTCAATGAATTTTGAGACTGTGTTGTCTGACCCCTACCTGGCCAAGACACTCAAAAAATAACCTCTACAAGTACCCCATGTGGTACCTAGGTAAGGAAACTAAGGTCACCTCAGTATAACCAATGCTCAGGTGGACAGTCACAAGAGGGATCTGCCGTATGGATAGGGTAAAAAATCCCGAAGCTCAAAAGCACCAAAGGTACCTCAAAATCCCCCATATATGAATATGATCCTGGAAATATATATGGCACTACATAGAGAGTGGAAAGGGGATATCCCCACCACAAGTGTGTATGTTGCCTTGTGATTAACTCCTATGTAAGAGGAGCCTCTTGAGAACACTAATTATATCAAGGATTTCTCTTATCACCTGGACAAACACCTAATTATTTTGTTTTGTAGTCTTGGAAAAATTTACTCACGGCACCCTATTCCAAGACTCTACAACCTAATCTTGTTGGTGAACCTCTATCAAAAAAGTGTAATCCATTTTAAGTTAAGCGATAATTTTAAAGTTTTTTATTACTCAAGGGTAATGAACATGCAACTAGCGATATTATGACTTTGTTAACCCAAAAAATCCCTCACTCAGCTCTACATGGCCTACACCACCCAAGGACACCCATGCATGACCCTCATTTGACCCCATTTGACCCCCACACCCTCAAGAAGGCTTAAAAACATGAAAAGGGGCTTAAAAACCCCTAAAAAAAGCCTAAATAGCTCTAATATGGGCTAAAGCCTCCAAAAAGGAGCTAAAACCCCTCAAAAGAGCCTAAAACCCTAAAAGGAGCTAAATATTGAGCGAAAGGGGCTAAAAACCCAAAAAAGGGGCTAAAGCCCTGACCATGGGCTTAGAACCCTAAAAAACTATAAATAAAGGGGTGGGGGTCACTCTTAAAACATTCCTCCCTTGCATACTGTTATGTTTCCCGAGTGGATGCCTTGAGACCATTTGTCTCTCAAGCCACCCACACTCCCTCTCATCCATCTTCCCTTTGAGCCATAGCTCCCCCATTGCTAAGAGAGAGGTACTTCTCCAAGCTAGGGCATGGTGGCCCATTTCCACCAACAGGTATAAGCTTTTTTTAATTTCATTTTTATTTCTAGTTTTTCTAACTTAGTTTGCTTGCGGGTTTATTTTATGTTCTAACAGGTTGTATGCAGGTTTTTGGAGTCTAACCTTGTGTGCAGGGTTTCCATTTCTTTCTTTTTTGGTCTCTTTGCTTCATTTCCAGTTCATTTTTCTTGCATTACCATCAGGAACCCTACCCTTTCATCCTATAGATGGAAGGTATCCATTCCTGCCCTGTAGAAAGGGAGAAATCCTTGCTATAGAACTAGCGACCATACCAAGTTGATCCCATAGGATCCCTAGGTTTATTTTTCAAAGTTTTAGTTTTTTCTATTATGTTAACCTAGTTTAATTTTTTGTTAAATCTAGTTTAGATCTCTGTTTATTTGCATTTCTAGTTATTGTCGAGCCTCCTCGAGCCCAATCCAAGCCTATTTTGCCATAGTAAAACTTACTATTGGTCCAATCTGGCTTAGGACCAAAAAAAATTTACTTTCCAGAGCAGGTCGCTCTTACTGGACCCAGAGAGCGGACCAGGTCGCTCATTCTAGCCTTACAGGTGTGACCAGGTCACCCATTTAGACCTGAAAGGTGCGACCCCCTTCCAGAAGTGAGCCTGCTTCTATTTGCATATTCTGAGCAACCCCCTCACCTATTTCTAGGAAAATTTGGTGAACCCCTCACCACATTTGACCCGAAAAGTGCGATCTGTCTATCAGAGTTTGATTTTTTTAATGTTAAGGAGTGACATTGCGGCTCAACTACCTCTGTCCATCAAAATTGTTTATGTTTCTATTTTTCTTTCTATTTCTATTCATTTCATTTGCAGTATGTTTAAATCAAAGGGTAAATCAATGGTTAATGGATTAATGAACAAAGTTTGATTAAAATTTACTTAAAATCAACATCTTTCCTAACCCTTCCTCCTCTACCCAGTCATCACCCTTCGGGGTATTCTAGGATAAGATGAAGGGTGAAGCTCATATAGTAATAGGCACTTCACCTATTATTTTTTGAAGCCACTAGGAACGGGTGACTTGGAAGGTAGAGGGAGTAGAGAAGGAGGAATTCTCACGGTACTCAGCATCCTCCTTGTTGACCAACCTTGCATCCAAAGGGTGGCCTGTGGATCTACGGATGGGCTTAGTCCCATTGTGTTGAGAGGCCAGCACCCTCTCTTGGTTGAAGAGAAATATAGGTGCAAGGCAGTCACTTAGTTAGGCTATCATAATTCAAGTTCACAAACGGTACATGTGTAAAATTTATGATTACTATTTGCTGCTTTCATTCACAATGTTATGAAATATACAGAATATTTATAAACCATTTAAGCAGCCACCAGGTATAACAGAAAAACAAAAAACATACACACCACACCATATAAATCGACTTAGTTCATGACACTGAGTAAGCCATTAAAATTTACAATTTACACTAAGTTAAACATCTATAGTCCTTGAGGACATAAGTCCCTGACTGCCTTAACCATGGGAAGTACTTGGGCTCAGCCCAGAAACTCATTGTGAGGAGTACCATGTGAACCAAAAAGTAGCTGGCTAGTGAGAGGAATTGCCAAGCGAAATGGGAAATTTCCCCCACCGATTGACTAGCACTCCCATGAGGAAAAATCCAAGCATTGTCTTCTGGCAGTCTTGGTGGCCGAGTGACCACCTGAAGCCAATAGAAAGCCATTAAAACTAGGGTCCAAAAATCATTACCACCATTTTGACAAACAAATCTGACACCATTGATCCCTCATGCTTTTCCTCACACCTAAGAGGTGAACCACCATAGTACGGGTAATTAAACCGACATCGTCGAGACCATTCTCAATGACCTTCTACACCATCAGAAGGCCACACATCCTTTGATTTAGATTCATACCCATATCAGTCTAAACCAGATCTGCACACTGTACCATCAAGCCCCATGGCCAATGCAAACCTGGATCCATTTTTCGGCGTAGTAATTGCTAGTGGACCCATGTCCACACCACAAACCACCACCAAAACCCCTATAGGTGGCCCCAAAATGGTCATGCAAACCATCATAATCCAGCTACCACCACCTATATTGACCAGTCAAGTTGTCCCACCTACAACACATGGGGGCAGTATGCCTTCAACCCACACTATCCCACTTGGGATACATGGGGGTGGTGGCCCTTCCACCTCCACTGCTCCTCCTGTCACACATGGGGGCAGTGGCCCTTCCACCTACACTATCCCTCCCACCACACTTGGGGGCACTAGCCCATCCATAATGGTCCCACAAGTACCTGCATTTATGCAGGTGCATCATGTACCTACAAACCCCACCACCATGGCTTCCCCATCTCACATCAATGTTGGGTCAAACCTTCCTTTCATGGAACATCTCAACTTTCCTGACTTGGCTCGGTTAACAAATGACCCTATCCACCATCAAACTTATTGGCATCCCATGCCAACCAAGCTTCCCTCAAACATACCCAAGTTTGAAGGGAAGGCAGGGGAGTGCCCCAAAACCATACCATGAGGTTTCATCTATGGTGCTCATCAAATAGCATCATAGATGATTTGATCAGGCTCAAACTATTCCAACGCACCCTCACAGGTGCTACAACCAAGTGGTACATTGAGCTACCACAAACCAAGTACCTGGATTTCAAATCCCTGGCTTTCATGTTCCTACAATATTTCCAACTCCCCATCAAGTATGACAAAGGGGTGGAGATATTGTTATCTTGCCGCCAAAATACTGCAACCCACATAACTGACCACATCCATGAGTAGCGACGATGCCGTAGTTTGTGTAAGATCCAACTTGATGACAGGATCTTCCTAGATTGGTTCCTTAAAACCTTGCTCCCACCTCTAGCAAAGGACGTCGCATTCGAACATCCCCAATCCAAAGAGGAGGTGATCTTGAAAGCCCAGCAATTTCATCTGATCTATGCATAGTCTGGATACCTTTACACCATCATTCCAGATGCTCCTCTTGCAGGTACCTCCTATCGGGATGCACCCGGGGCATCCCATGCTATATATGGCATCATAGGTTCTGTCTCTCACCAACCACAGCACTGTCCGACACCACCTGCAATAACGCCACAACCAAGCAACACCCTTAGTGTTGCTTACCAAAACCAAAATCCAGAATATGCAAGAATGATGTCCTAGTCCGGAGCCACTACTTCTTATGCACAACCTGTGCCACCACAGCGGACCCAGGCATTAGCTTGGCTGACACAGCAATACGCGGGACAAATACCCACATTTGTGGCACTGACACCTACCCAAGTCTACTATGCACCACTGGTGCAAGTTGTTCAAGCCCCTACCCCTACTCCACCTGCTCCATTGGGACAAGTGTCTGCACAACAAAACCCTCCCAACTAGCCAGCCCCCAATAACCAACAAGGGCAAGCCAAGAATAATTAACCTTGGAACCAAGGCAACAATCATCCACAGGGAGGCAATCAACAACCAAATCCTCCCAACAATGCTGTGGTGAACCAGCCAACCCAAAATCATCAATGACCAAATGCACCGAGACGCAATGCTCCATTGCGGACAAACCAACCGTGCACACTATGTGAGATCTACAGGCACTACACATTCAAGTGTCCCTTCATGAGTCACACTAAATAAGCCATTAGAAATGAGGTTCAACATGCAACCAATACAATGGACCAAGCCTAACCCAACCTGGAACCACAAGAACCTCCTCCTATGGTGCTCCAAAACCCATTACCAGTCCAAGGATTGGTGGCAACCGCACCCCCTCCCCAACCCAAACCCAACGCTCCGGGGGCACTTCCCATGGAAGAAATAGGTGTCCACCACCTGCTAGCTATGACAACTAAAGAGGTCAATCTACAAACCAGATGAAATCAGTACGGAACCAACACCGACCCCACTGACACATCAGTGGCATCTATGTCTAAAATAGCCAATGCACCTCTTCAGTTACCCCCTTTCTTGTGCCCCCCCATACATTGGGTTTCCAACAACGCCACGGCTAGAGCTGCTGTTAGCTACAGCATTGTGGATGATTTGGAACAAACACCTACCGCCATGTCCGCTCTTAAGGTGCTCAAAACTTTCCCAACATAGCAAAAATCCTTACTAGCCACCATTGGGGCTGTGGACCCCTCTGACTCCAATTTGATCACATTCAACACAGAGAATGGAGAACCATGAATTCCATCAACCATTTCCTTTCAAATCCTAGTGTCTATCTGGAACTTGGTCATGCACTGGTACATAGTGGATGAGGGGGAATCCATGTGTGTTATGTCTACCCTAGTCTAGCAGAATCTTGGATCCCCAATTCTGCAACCATCCTCCACAACTCTGCGGGATTATGATGGCCATCCCACTAAATCCTAAGGAATCCTCCCCCACATCCCCATTACATTAGCCGGGAAGACAGTACCGATTGACATAGACGTTTTCAATGCTCAATTGGACTATAACCTTCTCCTCAAAAGAAGTTATATGTACACCATGAGAGCCATAGAGTCAATTTTCTTCCATCTGATGATGTTCCCCCACGAAGGGAGAATTGTGATGGTTGACCAACTGACTTATCACGTTCTGCAAGGGACAATGGCACCTACCAATGTTATCCCTACGATCAACACCATTGATCTGCAAGGGATGACCGCACCCGCCAATGTTATCCCTATGGTCAACACCATGATTGACAACATACCAGCCTCCCCATTGTTGAATGTGGGCCCTAGGTTGTTTGTTGATACCACCATGACAGCTTATTTCCCCTTAGTGTCACCACCACCGACACCAAACAAGACTGCGTACTTGTGCATGCTCTCATCCAGAACCATAGCCGCAACCACAACACTATCCGTAGCCGCAACATCAATAGTAGCCACAACATCATCTGCACCCATAGCATTACACACAGCTACAACCACAACCTCATCCCCACATACAACCATCAGGTAGTTATCTAGGCTCCTCCCCAGTCCACATAATTCCCTTCCTCTTTCCCCCGCCTGGTGTCATGAGCAAGCCAGTAATGGCCACCTTAAACTTACCCAACTTTACATTGGGAATTCTTGTGTGGTATCTTGATCCACCAACTCAACCACCAATTCCCTAGGTATTCTTAACCCCCGTGCAACCCATTGCGGTCAAATCTCATCCTCCACTCGGCCTGCAAAAAACAACCACCGCACCCGCACTTGCACCGCCTCACCCAAAAAGGGCTAGGGAAAAGAACGAAAAAGATACCAATGAACCTCCATAGATCTTGCCTTGCACCATCTACAAAGAATAGGGCCATCCAACTAAGAACTACCTTCATATTCCTATAATCTGTGTGCATTTGGATGCCATGGATACAACTGAAAACCTCCCCATGGTTGAACTTCTAAGTGCGCCAATAGTGAGAAACAAGTCATTGAGAACAAACCATGCTTGCGCCCTTTGCAGATTGTATGTACACTATTCTCACCACTGCCAAGACTTGTCCAAGTTCTGAATGGCTTTATCCGACCTTCGTCAACATTCCCTTGAATATGAGATCACCCTGATTCAAGAAGTTCACCCCCCACCTCCTTCTTTGGACACCATGTCTAGTTCTACCGACCCTCTTGTCTCCACCACCAACAACGGTCCATCAAACCTGTCTCTTCATTGATTTTGTAATGATGAGGATATACTCAAAGCCTTGACCACCCTAGAATACCCATGGGACGACATGCACCATCGCACGTTCTTCCTCCCCGAAGAACTTGTGTCGCAATTGACCAGTTTTTCATGGAAACCAAAGATTTCATTCATGGGAAAGTCGACTGGTTCAAAAACCCCATTTCGGCACCAGACGCCTTCAAATAAGGGAACATGGACAACATCTCGCCAACCATCAACATCTCAACCAATCCTGAGGTTGTTGAAGAAATAATGCTGGGGGCATCCTGCTCCCTGGAAGAAGTTGCTGCCTACAAAGCTCTCTTTCAAGAATTCCGCGATATCTTTGCCTGGTCTTACACTGAAATAATCGAGTTGGATCCATCCATTATGGAACACCACATCAACACAAGGCCTGATGTAGCCCCCGTGCACCAAAATCAATAGCCCATCCATCCTTCCAAAGCGGTCGCGGTCAAATCCGAGATAGAGAAGCTGCGCACAGTCGGTTTCATTTACCCCATTGTGTACACCACTTGGGTTTCTAATCCTATTCCCGTGAATAAAAAATAGGTTACCATCCGTGTTTTCACAAACTTCCACGATATAAATGGGGTGTGTCTCAAAGACAACTTCCCAACACCCTTCATCGATCAGATTATCGATGCATGCACCGGAAATGAGGTATTTTCCTTCATGGACGGCTTTTCCGAATATAACCAAATCCAGCTCTGGAAAGAAGACCATTATAAGACTGCATTCACAACCCGGTGGGGCACATTCTCATATTGAGTCATGCCCTTTGGCCTGAAAAATGCTAGAGCCACCTTCCAGTATGCCATGACATACTGTTTCCATGATCTAATCCATATCATCTTGGTCTACCTGGACGACCTTACAGCTCGATCACCAAAATGAGCACAACATATGGACGACTTGAGGCAAGTATTTTTGTGTTGCTGTAAATACAAAATTTGCCTGAATCCCCTAAAGTGCATTTTTTGTGTCCCAGTAGGTCATCTACTTGGGTTCATCGTATCCCACAAATGGATAACAGTAGACCCCCTCAAAGTTTAGGCTATCCTTGATCTTCCTTCACCAAAAACTCAGCACCAACTATAGAGCCTCCAAGGCAAGGCCAACTTCCTTCGCTTCTTTGTACCAGAGTATACAATAAAATACTATGGATTCATCTGCCTACTCTACACAAAAATCCCCTTTGTTTGGGATTAGTAAGCACAAGAATCATTTGATTAACTCAAGCAAGCCTTGGATTCTGCACCATTACTTTCAGCACCAGACTTCACCTGAGAATTCATTCTCTATGTATCGGCCTCAAGCAATGCCATTGCTAGAGTCTTGGTCCACAAAGATGATATACGCCATGAGCACGTGATTTATTACATCAGTCAGAAGCTGAAAGGTCCCCCACTACGATATTCACCCGAGGAGAAATTGGCCCTTGCCGTCGTCTTCTTGGCTCAGAAGTTGCACCACTACATCATTGCAAACCATACTCATTTAGTGGCTGATTCAAACCCAATGTGGTACCTCTTAAGCCGTCGCCTCCTACAAGGTCACGCGGCTAAGTGGGTAGTCATCCTCCAAGAATTCGACTTAGAATTTATTTCCCCAAAAAAGCACAAAGGCACTTGCACTAGTCGTGCTCATGACTGACCTACCCCCATTAACCGCGTCATCAGCACCCAAGGATGACCTCCCTGATGATTTTCTATTAGTCATATCCACAAAGGACCCATGGTATGGGGACATCCTTCTATATTTATGAACACAAAAGTTCGCAGCACACTTAAACCATGAGGATAGGCGACGCATCCGACATCAAGCCATTCGCCACTTATTTATTGGAGATGTTCTATATCGTCGAGGAATCAATACCATCCTATGTCGTTGCCTCGCCCATGATGATGTCGAGACCATCCTCAATGACTGTCATAGTGGAGCCTATGGTGGCCACCTTTTAGGCCTGGAAACCACCCAGAAGATTCTATGTGCTGGCTACTTTTGGCCTTCTATCTTCGCTGATTGCATAGAAGCAGTCAAGCATTGTCGCAGCTATCAGCTCTTTGCCCCAAAGGAAAGAACCCCCCCTGCACCATTACACCTTATATTCACAGTCAGTCCCTTCTACGAATGGGCAATAAACTTTATGACAATCAACCCTCCCTCGGCCAACGTTCATAAATACATCATTATGGCAGTCGATTACTTCACTAAGTGGGTTGAGGCCATGCCCACATTTGATTGCAAAATTCAAACGGTGGCATGCTTCTTCTTCAACCATGTTATTTCATGATTTGGTGTTCCTAAACAGTTGGTCTTGGACGATGGCTCACACTTTCAAGATGTTGTTTGGGCTAAGCTGTCAAGCATGTTGAAATTTGAACACCAGTACTCATCTTCCTACTACCCCCAGGGCAATGGCCAAGTTGAAGCTGTCAACAAAATCATCAAAACAATGCTCCAAAGGATGGTGGGAAACCATAAAACCAACTAGAATCACATGATATTATCTGCCCTATGGGATTATCATACATCCACAAAAACCACAACCGGTTTCACTCCTTTCTGCCTAGTACATGGCGTTGAAGCACTACTCCCTATAGAGTGCCAAATCCCATCCCTCCACCTCATGGTAGAACTCCTCCCTGATACTTCACCTTTACAAGAATGACTCCTCCAACTCAAGCAAACCATAGAAGACCGTCGAGCTTCCCTTCAAGCCATTGAAGCAGTGAAAACATAGTCAAATTCCCACTATGACTCCCATGTCCACCCTCTCACCTTCAGCGAAGGTGATATGGTTCTAGTCTATGACCAACCCAACGACAAGTTGGGCAAAGGAAAGTTTGAGTCAATGTGGTATGGCTCATACATCATCCATCATTGCCTCGAAAAAGGGCTATACACCCTTATTGACTATGATGGACAACTCTTGGATACTCCCCGCAACGGGCTCTACCTCAAGAGGTTTTATGCTTAACATCATTAATGAGTCATTTGATTTTCCTTTCTTTTTGTTTAATATTTTTTACCACATGTCAGGGGCAGCACCATTAGTTGCTAATTTGAGACACCTCTCACACCTTCGGGCTCAAATTTCTATCTCCTTATGAGACCATCATCTCATATTTAACAAAGAAATTTTGGGACTGCTTCCCGAAAGTTCCCTCAATTTACGAGCCACATCATGGTGATGCAAGTGTCTGCATACCTATACTTGCATCACACTTTCCTACCTCTACTCATGCGGGTTCTTAGGCCACCGCCCGTCAAGGAACATCATTTTGGTTTTTAACACATAGCTGTCTACTCTGTCCACCGCACCTTATGCGGGTCCCCAAGCCACTGCCCGGAGGATGGATCATTTCTTTTGAATGCATTTGTCATATAACTACCTTCGAACTTGCACTCACATCACATGTAGTCAAGTCCATCCACCACAATTCACACACAACTCTTCTAACCTTTGTCCAAGAGCCACCTTAGTTTGCATACCTCTACCGCACTGACTCACGTGCCTCTACCGTGACCTATCCCATGCATGTATAGGTATGTCTAAAATCCATCTGCTCAATCCATACTACACGGATGACCTTTGGATCATTGTCCACTATCTCGACATGGGGCACCGCCTATGCCACCGCAATCGGTTGACTATTACTAGAGTTTATTTTAATCTCTTTCCTGACTCCTAAAAGAATGAAAAGATTATCGAGCGCAGTTGCTTCCTTTCCTGCTCGTTAAATTATAGGAAATGGCCTCTACATTGTCTCATTTATCTCCTTTTGTGGATGACGTAGACCATCAAATGAAAAGGACCACCTTGGCACATTCAAGCCAAGACGGTTCCGCTCTACATAATTTTATGCTTTATCAGGCAAAGGGGCTGAACTTTACGAAAAATCTCACCTCGGGTTGTCATTAAGCTCTTTTCCAACCTTCTCAGTAATTAAATATTGCCAAGCAAACTTGGTTTCTATCATGATCTTAAAAGTATCTGAATGACTATCCATTCAATATGGGTTTAACCTTTTCTGACCTGATTGGACTACCAATGGTAAGGAAGTATCTCATCCCCTAAAGGATGGGCAAGCTCTCCTATGTATAATTTTATCCTTTTTCAGGCATAGGAGACTACCAATGAAAAAGAGCCCCCCACTAGAGTCTTCTTCATGCTTTCAGACTCTCTAAAATTGAAAGCACCATCAAGCATTTACTTTCTCGGGCTCACCAAAACTCCACGAGATCGTACCACAATGGTGTCTCTAGACACCACCCCACAAACAATAGTTTGGTAGCATTCCCACTTTGGGTTGCCTTTGTTAAGAGTACTCTGTAATGTGTCTTCCTTGGATCCCATCAATATCAAAAGTGTCTACCTCCCCCAAGTATTTCCCATCTGCAGTCACATTCCCGGTATTACAACTATGATCCCATTCCCATGAGTCAGTTTCATTTGCTACCTGGTCTGCCCTTCCGTCATACTCTAAACAAAGGAATTTTGAGTCTACTACACTCCCTCTGCCCCTGTTCAACTATTTCCCTTCCCCCCCCCCCACCATTCAGTGGGTCAGTCCTCAGATTGCCTCACATCTTTTGGTTATCTCCCTCGCACTTCTGGTCAAGCAAACACCATTGCCTTGACCTAGGGCAGGTCTCCCTCTGTCGAAAACAACACATATATTCTAGAGGATAGACCTAAAGGTCCTTATATCTTGATTTCATTAACCTCATTGATGAGTTCCTTGGACCACTTGAGAGGAGTCCTTAGTTCCTCTCGAGATGGTTGTTTCTCATGTGCTCGACTCTAGCTACATCATCGCACCGTTGAGATTCGTACAGGGTATTGGTCCGTGCAGTATTTGGTCGAAGACCCCATATGTCACCTGACTCTAGCACATTTATGAGTCTATTCAAGGGATGTAAACAGGTTTATGTCCCTTATGATTTTCGAGTTGCATTGGAGATAGTTTTCAGAAGCCCCGGCAACGCTTCTATATAGATTTATGATTAATGCAGCATACTTGTACCATAGAGACTCTGACTCTCCATCAGTGAGTCCATACAACTATGTACCATTCTAGATCTAGCAAGCTATCAGTCATGAAGATATAGCATTCCATGAGAATTCCATGGGTCCAATGTAGTAGTTCTTCGGATCAGTATTATATTCAGCCTCTCAGTGAGGCAACCACTATGTATCATCAGTTGTATATGATCGGCTCTTGTATTATAGAGCATCGATCACATTATTATTTTGACATTGATACAAGCATGGGAACGCCTACCTCATCCATATACATGTCACACATTATTTGTATCTCACCCATTGATGGGAACCATATTAATACAAAAACCAAAAGACACCATGCCCCAGCCCAAGAAGCACCACCTCTCCGTAGAAAATCCTATGATTTCCGTCGGCTATATGATGAGCTCTTTCCCTCACACATCAGGGGGGAATTTGTTAACCCAAAAAATCCCTCACTTAGCTCTACATCGCCTACACCACCCAAGGACACCCATGCACGACCCTCATTTGACCCCAATTGACCCCCACACCCTCAAGAAGGATTTAAAACATGAAAAAGGGCTTAAAAACCCCTAAAAAGAGCCTAAATAGCTCTCATAGGGGCTAAAGCCTCCAAAAAGAGGCTAAAACCCCTCAAAGGAGCCTAAAACCCTAAAAGGAGCTAAAGATTGAGCGAAAGGGACTAAAAGTCCAAAAAAGGGGCTAAAGCCCTGACCAGGGGCTTAGAACCCTAAAAAAACTATAAATAGAGGGGTGGGGGTCACTCTCAAAACATTCCTCCCTTGCATACTATTATGCTGCCCAAGTGGATTCCTTGAGACCATTTGCCTGTCAAGCCACCCACACTCCCTCTCATCCATCTTCCCTTTGAGCCATAGCTCCCCAATTGCCAAGAGAGAGGTGCTTCTCCAAGCTAGGGCATGGTGACCCATTTCAACCAAGAGGTATTGTAGCAGGGATTTATCCCTTACTACAAGGCAAGAATGGCTACCTTCCATCTATAGGATGGAAGGGAAGGTTCTTGATGGTGAAATGTAGTAAAAATAGACAGAGCCAAAATAAAGAACAGAAAGGAAGAAAAGAAATGGCGGGAAACCCCTCTACAAACACTGTTAGGGTTTAGCTCCAGCAACCTACAAACAAATGTTAGAACCAAAACACCTACAAAAACATGTTAGAAATAAACCTACAAACAAATATGGGTTAGGAAGCAAATACAGAAAATAACAATGGTATACCTTCTCTTTGGATGGAATGGGCCACCATGCCCTAGCTTGGAGAAGCACCTCTCTTGGAAGGGGGAGCTATGGCTCAATGGATGAATGGAGGAGATGGAGTGTGGGTGGCTGAGAGACAAAGGGTCTCAAGGCATCCACTCAGGTAGCATAACAGTATGCAAGGGAGAAGTGTTTTGAGAGTGACCCCCACCCCTCTATTTATAGCTTTTTTGGGGCTTTTTAGGGTTTTAAGCCCCTGGTTGGGGCTTCAGCCCCTTTTTTAGGATTTTAGCCCCTTCCTCCCTATATTTAGCTCCTTTTGGTGTTTTTAGCTCCTTTGAGGGGTTTTAGCCCCTTTTTGGAGGATTTAGCCCCTAGGAGAACTATTTAGGCTTTTTTGGGGGTTTCTAAGCCCTTTTGCTCATTCTTTATCCTTTTTTAGGGTCTGGGGGTTTAATGGGGTGAAATGAGGGTCGTGCATGGGTGTCCTTGGGTGGTGTAGGCCATGTAGAGCTGAGTGAGGGATTTTTTGGGTTAATAGATTTCCCCCTAATGTGTGAGGGTAGGAGCTCATCGTATGGCTGATGGACATCATAGGATTTTCTACATAGAGGTGGTGCTTCTTGGGCTAAGGTATGGTGGCTTTTGGTTTTTGTATTAATATGGTTCCCATCAATGGGTGAGATACAAATAATGTGTGACATGTATATGGACGAGGCAGGCATTCCCATGATCGTAACAATGTCGAAAGAATAATGTGATCTATGCTCTAGAATACAAGAGCCGATCATATACAACTGATGATACAATAATGGTTTCCTCCATGAGAGGCTGAATACAATACTGATCTGAAGAACTACTACATTGGACCCATGGCATTCTCATGGAATGCTATATCTTCATGACTGATGGCCTGCTGGATCTGGAATGGTACATAGTTGTATGGACTCACTGATGGAAAGTCAGAGTCTCTGTGGTACAAGTATGCTGCATCAATCATAAATCTATATAGAAGCACTATTGGGGCTTCTGAACATTGTCTCCAATGCAACCCAAAAATCACAAGGGACATAAACCTGCTTAGGTCCCTTGAATAGACTCATAAATGTGCTAGAGTTAGGTGACATGCGGGGTCTTCGACCAAATAATGCACGGACCAATACCCTGTACGAATCTCAATGGTGCGATGATGTAGTTGGATTCAAGCACGTGTGAAACAACCATCCCGAGAGGCACTAAGGACTCCTTCCAAGTGGTCTGTGGAAATCATCAATGAGGTTAATGAAACCAAGATACAGGGACCTCTGGGTCTATCCTCTAGAATATGTGTGTTGTCGTCGATAGACGTATAACCAAAAGATGTGAGACAATCTGCGGACTAACCCACTGAATGGGGGGGGAGGGAAAGAGTTGAACAAGGGCAGGGGGAGTGTAGTAGACTCAAAATTCCTTTGTTCAAAGTATGACAGTAGGGTAGACCAGACAACGAATGAAACTAACTCATGAGAATGGGATCATAGTTGTAATACCAGGAATGTCACTATAGATGGGAAATACTTAGGGGAGGTGGATACTTTTGATATTGATGGGATCCGAGGAAGACACATTACAGAGTACTCTGAACAAAGGTGACCCAAAGTTGGAAATGTTGCCAAACTATTTTTTGTGGGGTGGTGTCTAGAGACACCGTTGTGGTACAATCTCATGGATTTTTGGTGAGCCCGAGAAAGTAAATGTTCGATGGTGCTTTCAATTTTAGAGATTCTGAAGGCACAAAGAAGACTCCAATGGGGGATATTTTTCGTTGGTAGTCTCCTGTGCCCAAAAAAGGATAAAAGTATACATAGGAGAGCTCACCCATCCTGTAGGGGATGAGAGACTTCTTTACCGTTGGTATTCCAATCTGGTCGGAAAATGTTAAACCTATACTGACTGGACGGTCATTCAGATAGTTTTACGGGCATGAACTAAACCAAGTCTTCTCAACAATCTTTTCTTGATGAGAAGGCTGGAAAAGAGCTTAACAACAACCCATGGTGAGATTTTTCGTAAAGTTCGGCCACTCTTCCTGAGAAAGCATAAAAGTATGTAGAGGGGAACGGTCTTGGCTTGAATATGCCAAGGTGGTCCTTTTCATTTGATGGTATACATGGTCCACAAAAGGAGGTAAATGAGACAATGTAAACTCCCTTTCTTGTCCTTTAATGAGCAGGAAAGGAAGTAGCTGCACTCGGAAATCTTTTCATTCTTTTAGGAGTCATAAAAGATCTTAAAAGAAACTCTAGTATGTTCAACCAATTATGGTGGCACAGGTGGTGCCCCATGTCAGGACGATGGACAGTGGTCCAAATGTCATCCACGGAGTATGGACGGAGCAAGTGGCTCTTAAACATACCAATACATGCATGGGATATATCGCAGCAGAGGCACGTGAGTCGGTGCGGTAGAGGCATGCAAACCAAGGTGGCTCTCGAACAGAGGTCAGGAGAGTCGTGTGGGAATTGTGGTGGATGGACTTGACTACATGTGATTGTGAGTGCAATTATGGAGGCAGTTATATGCCAAATACATGCAAGAGAAATAATTGATCTTCTTGACAATGGTCTAGAGATCCACATAAGGTGCGGTGGACGAAGTAGACAGCTATATGCTAAAATAAAAATGATGTTCCTTAACTGGCGGTGGCCCAAGAATCCACATGAGTAGCGGTAGGAAAGAGTGATGCAAGTACAGGTCTGCAGACACTTGCTTCGTCATGCTGTGGCTTGTAAATTGAGGTAACTTTCAGGAAGCGGTCCTGAAATTTGTTTGTTAAACATGAGATGATGGTCTCATAAGGAGACAGAAATTTGGGCCCGAAGGTGTGAGGAGTTTCTCAAACTGGTTCCGGGTGACTTTGGATTAGCAGCTAATGGTGCTGCCCCTAACTTGTGCTAAAAAATGTTGAAAAAAAAGAAAAGACAACAAAGCAACTCACTAGTGATGTTAAGCGTAAACTCTCTTGAGGTAGAGCCCATTACGGGGGTTCTCCAAGAGTTTTCCATCAGAGTCGATAACGGTGTATGCCCCTTTTCTAAGGCAATGGTGGATGATGTATGGGCCATACCACATTGACTCAAACTTTCCTTTGCCAAATTTATCTTTGGGTTGGTTGTAGACTAGAACCATATCACCTTCACTGAAGGTGCGAGGGTGTACATGGGAGTCATAGTGGGCCTTTGACCGTGTTTTCGCTGCTTCAATGGCTTGGAGGGCAGCTCGATGGTATTCTATGGTTTGCTCGAGTTGGAAGAGTCGTTCTTCTAAAGGTGAAGTATCAGGGAGGAGTTCTACCATGAGGCGGAGGGATGGGATTTGGCACTCTATAGGGAGTATTGATTCAACGCCATGTACTAGGTGGAAAGGAGTGAAACCGGTTGTAGTTTTTGTGGATGTGCAATAAGCCCATAGGGCGGAGAATAGCATGTGATGCTAGTTGGTTTTATGGTTTTATACCATCCTTTGGAGCATTGTTTTGATGATTTTGTTGACTGCTTCAACTTGGTCATTGCCCTGGGGGTAGTAGGAAGATGAGTACTAGTGTTCGAATTTCAACATGGTTGACAACTCAGCCCATATAGCGTCTTGAAAGTGTGCTCCATGGTCTGAGACTAATTGTTTAGGAACACCAAATCGTGAAATAACATGGTTGAAGAAGAAGCATGCTGTTGTTTCACTCTTGCAATCAAATGTGGGTATGGCCTCGGCCCACTAAGTGAAGTGATCGACTACCATAATGATGTATTTATGACCGTTTGTCGAGACAAGGTTGATTCTCATGAAGTCGATTTCCCATTTGTAGAAAGGCCTGACTGTGACTACGGGGTGTAATGGTGTGGGGGAGTTCTTGCCTTTGGGGAAAAGAGCTGACAACTACAATAATGCTTGACTACCTCTATGCAATCAGTGAAGATAGAAGGCCAGAAATAGCAGGCGTGTAGAATCTTCTGGGAGGTTTCCAGGCCTGAAAGGTGGCCACCATAGGCTCCACTATGACAATCGTTAAGGATGGTCTCGGCCTCATCATGGGTGAGGCAATGACGTAGGATGGTATCAATGCCTTGATGATACAGAACATCTCCAATCAGCAAGTGGCGAATGGGTTGATGTCAGATGCGTCGCCTATCCTCACGGTTTAAGTGTGCTGCGAACTTCTGTGTTTGTAAATAAAGAAGGATGGCCCCATACCATGGGTCTTCCGTGGATATGAAAAATAGGAAATCTTCAGGGAGATAATCCTTGGGGGATGATGATGTAGTTAATCAGGGCAGATCAGTCATGAGCGTGGCTAGCGTGAGTTCCTTTGTGCTTTTTAGGGACATGAACTCTAGGTCGAATTCTTAGAGGACGACTACCCACTTAGCTACTCAACCTTGTAGAAGGTGGTGGCTTAAGAGGTACCACATTGGGTTTGAATCCACCACTACACGAGTATGGTTTGCGATGATGTAGTGGCGCAACTTCTGAGCTGAGAAGACGACGGCGAGGGCCAATTTCTCCTCGGGTGAGTATCGTAGTGGTGGTCCTGTTAGCTTCTGAATGATGTAGTAAATCACATGCTCATGGTGAGAATCGTCTTCTTGGACCAAGACTTCAGCAATGGCGTTGTTCGAGGCCGACACATAGAGAATGAAGCCTCGAGTGAAGTATGGTGCTGAGAGTAATGGTGCAGAAACCATGGCTTACCTAAGTGCATCGAATAATTCTTTTGCTTGCTGATCCAAAACAAAGAGTATTTTTGTGCGGAGCAGGTGAATGAATCCGTAAGCTTTTGTTGCATACTCTGGTACAAAGCGGCAAAGGAAGTTGGCCTTGCCTTGGAGGCTCTGTAGTTGGTGCCGAGTTTTTGGGGAAGGAAGATCAAGGATAGCCTGAACTTTGAGGAGATCTACCATTATCCCTTTGTGGGATACGATGAATCCGACTAGACGGCCTGCTAGGACACAGAAAACACACTTGAGGGGATTTAGGAAAATTTTGTACTTGTGGCAATGTAAAAAGACTTGCCGCAAGTGGTCTATATGTTGTGCTTATTTTGGTGATCGAGCAGTAAGGTCGTCTAGGTAGACCAAGATGATGTGAATTAGGTCATGGAAACAATATGTCATGGTGCGCTGGAAGGTGGCCCCAATGTTTTTCAGGCCAAAGGGCATGACTCGATATGCGAATGTGCCCCATGGGGTTGTGAATGCACTCTTGTAACGATCTTCTTTCTGGATCTGAATTTGGTTATATCCAGAAAATCCATCCATGAAGGAAAAGGCCTCATGTCCGATGCATGCATCGATAATTTGATCAATGAAGGGTGTTGGGAAGTTGTCTTTGGGACGTGCCCCATTGAGATCATGGAATTTTGTGCAAACGTGGATGGTACCCTATCTTTTATTCATGGGAACAGGATTAGAAACCCAAGTAGTGTAGGAAATGTGGTAGATGAAGCCGGTTGTGCACAGCTTCTCTATCTCGGTTTTGACCGCGGCCACTTTGGAAGGATGGATAGGCCGTTTCTTTTGGCATACAGGGGCCACATCAGGCCATGTGTCAATGTGGTGTTCCATGATGGATGGATCCAAGCCTAGCATTTCAGTGTAAGACCAAGCAAAGATGTCACAGAATTCTTGGAAGAGAGCTTTATAGGCAGTGGCTTCTTTCGGGGAGCAAGATGCCCCCACCATGATTTCTTCAACAACCTTAGGATTGGTTAAGATGTTGATTTTGATAGTTGGCAAGATGTTGGCCATGTTCCCTTATTCGAAGGCATCTGGTGCCAGGATGGGGTTCTTGAACCAATTGACTTTCCCATGAATGAAATCTTTAGTTTCCACAGAAAACTGGTCAGACTGCGACACAAGTTCTTCGTGGAGGAAGAACCAGCCATGGTGCATGTCATCCCATGGGTATTCTGAGGAAGTTAAGGCTTCAAGTATCTCCTCATCATTGCAGAAGCAATGAAAAGACAGGTCTGATGGACCATCATTGGGGGTGGAGATGAGTGGGTCAGTTGAACTGGACATCATGTAAATGGACATGGTGTCTGAAGAAGGAGGTGGGGGGTGAACTTCTTCGATCAAGTTGATCTTAGATTCAAGGGAATGTTGACGGAGGTCAACTATATCCATTCAAAATTCAGGCAATTCTTGGCAATGGTGAGAATAGTGTCCATACAAACCACAAAGGGTGCAAGCATGGTTTGTTCTCAGTGACTTGTTTCTTACTGTTGGCGCGCTTGGAAGCTCAACCACAGGGAGGTTTTCGTTTGTATCCATGGCATTCAAATGTGCATGGATCATTGGGATCTCAGGGCAGTTCTAGGTTGAATGGCCCTGTTGCTCATAGACAGCCCAAGGTAGGATTTGTCGAGGTTCTGCAGTAGCTTTTGCATTCTTTTCCCTAGCCCTTTTCAGGTGGGGCAGTGCAGGTGTGGGTGTTGTGTTTGGTTTTTGCGGGACGGGTGGAGGATGGGACTCGACCACAATGGGTTACATAGGGGTTAAGACTACCTGGGGAATTGATGGTTGAGCTGGTGGATTAAGATACCACATGGGAATTCCCAGAGTAAAGTTGGGTAGGTTTAGGGTGGCCATTAGTAGATTGCTCATGACACTAGGTGGGGGAAAGAGGAAGGGAATTATATGGACTAGAGAGGATCCCAGATAACTCCCTGATGGTTCTATGTGGGGGTGAGGTTGTGGTTGCGGCTGCGCATAATGTTGTGGTTGCAGATGATGTTGCAGATGTGGATGGTGTTGTGGTTGCGGTTGGGGTTGTAGCTACGGTTGTTGTTTTGGTGCAGTGGTGTTGGATGAGAGCATGTATAAGTCCACAGTTTCATTTGGTGTCAGTGGTGGTGACACTAAGGGGAAAGCAGCCATCATGGTGGTATCAACAAACAATCCAAGGCCTGCATTCAACAATGGGGAGGCTGGTATGTTTTCAACCATGGTGTTGACCGCGGGGATAACATTTGTGTGGGTGGTCATCCCATGTGGATCAATGGTGTTGATCATAGGGATAACGTTAACGGGTGTCATTAGCCCTTGCGGATCATGATAAGTAGGTTGTTCAACCATCATGATTTTCCCTTTGTGGGGGAACATCATGAGATAGAAGATATTTGATGTGACAGCTCTCATGGCGTACATATAACTTCTTCCAAGAAGAAGGTTATAGTCTAATTGAGAATTTAGGACATCTATGTCAATCAGAACTATCTTCCCAGATAATGTGATGGGGACATGGGGGAGGATTCCTTGGGTTTTAGTCGGATGGCCATCATAAGCCCACAGAGTTGTGGAGGATGGTTGCAAAATTGGGGAACCAAGTTTCTGCCAAACCAGGGTAGACATAATGCATGTGGATTCCCCCTCATCCATTCTGCATCGATGCACAACCAAATTCCAGATAGACACCAAGATTTGAAAGGCGATGGTTGATGGCATTCATGGTTCTCCATTCTCCATGTCGAATGTGATCAACCTGAAGTTAGAGGGGTCTATGGCCCCAAGGGTGGCTAGTAATGCTTTCCACTGCATTGGGCATGTTTTGAGTACCTTAAGAGTGGACATGGTGGTTGGTATTTGGGCCAAATCATCCACGATGCTGTAGCTGACAGCAGCTATAGCTGTGGTGTTATTTACAACCTGGAGAATGGCAGGGCACAGGAAAGGGGGTAACTAAAGAGGTGCATTGACTATTTTAGACGTAGATGTCATTGATGTGTCAGTGGGTTTGGTGTTGGTTTCGTACTGATTTCATCTAGTTTGTAGATTGACCTCTTCAGTTGTCATAGATAGCAGGTGGTGGACACCTGTTTCTTCCATGGGAGGTGCCCCCGGAGCATTGGGATTGGTTTGGGGAGGGGGTATGTTTGCCACCAATCCTTGGACTGGTAATGGGTTTTGAAGCACCATAGGAGAAGGTTCTTGTGGTCTCAGATTGGGTTGGGCTTGGTCCGTTGTGTTAGTGGCATGTTGAACCTCGTTCCTAATGGCCTGCTTAGTGTGACCCATGAAGGGGAACTCGAATGTGTAGTGCCCGTAGACCTCATAGAGTGTGCATGGTTGGTTTGTACACAATGAGGCGTTGCATCTTGGTGCATTTGGTCGTGGAGGATTTTGGGCTGGCCAGTTTGCTATGGAATTGTTGGGAGGGTTTGGTTGTTCACCACCTCCCTGCAGTTGATTGTTGCCTCGGTTCTGGGGTCGGTTATTCCTAGCTTTCCCTTGTTGATTATTGGGGGCTGGCTGGTTGTGACGGTTTTGTTGTGCAAACACCTATCCCAATGGAGTGGGTGGAGCAGGGGTGAGGGTTTGAATCACTTGCACTAGTGGTGCGTAGTATATTTGGGTGGGTGGCAGTGCCACAAATGTGGGCATTTTCCTCGTGTATTGCTGTATTGGCCAAGCCAAGGCGTGAGCCTGCTACAGTGGAGAAGGTTGTGCATAAGAAGTTGTGGCTCTAGACTAGGACATTATTCTTGCATAGTCCAGAGTTTTATTTTCGTGGGAAACACTAGCATTGTTGCTTGGTTGTGGTGGTACTGTAGGTGGTGTTGGATGGTGCTGTGGTTGGTGAGAGACTGAGCCTATGATGCCATCTACAGCATGGGATGCCCCCGATGCATCCCGGTAGGAGGTACCCGCATAGGGAGCATCTGGAATGACAGTGTAAAGGTACCCATATTGTGCATAAATCAGATCAAACTGCTGGGCTTTCAAGATGGCCTCCTCTTCGGATTGGAGACGTTCAGATGCGACGTCGTTTGCTATAGGTGGGAGCAAGGTTTTGAGGAACCAATCTAGGAAGATCTTGTCATCAAGTTGGATCTTACACAAACTATGGTGTCACCGCCACTCATGGATGTGGTCAGTTATGTGGGTCGCAGTGTTCTGGTGGCAAGATATAAAGATCTCCACCCTTTCGCCATATCTGATGGGGACTTGGAAATATTACAGGAACATAAAAGCCGGGGAGTTGAAATCTGGGTACTTGGCTTGTGGTAGCTCAATGTACCATTTGGTTGTAGCACCTGTGAGGGTGCATTGGAATATTCTTATCTTGATCGAATCATCTACAATGTTGTTTGATGAGCACCATAGATGAAATGTCATGATGTGGTTTTGGGGGCACTCCCTGTCTTCCCTTCAAACTTGGGAATGTCTGAAGGAAGTTTGGTTGGCATGGGAGGCCAAAACATTTGATGGTGGATAGGATCATTTGTTAACCAAGCCAAATCAAGAAAGTTGAGACGTGCCATGAAATGGAGGCTTGACCCCAAGTTGATGTGAGATGGGGTAGTCGTGGTGGTGGGATTTGCAGGTGCATAATGCACCTGCATGGATGGGGGTACTTGTGGCACCATTGTGGATGGGCCAGTGCCCCCAAGTGTGGTGGGAGGGACAATGTGGGTGGAAGGGACACTGCCCCCATGTATGACAGGAGGGGTAGTGTAGGTGGAAGGGCCACTACCCCCATGTGTGACAGGAGGGGCAGTATATGTGGAAGGGCCACTTCCCCCATGTGTTGCAGGTGGGACAGCTTGACTGGTCAATATGGGTGGTGGCAGCTGACTTATCATAGTTTGCATAACCATGCTTAGGCCACCTGCAGGGTTGTTGGTGATAGTTTGTGGTGTGGACATGGGTCCACTAGAAATTGCTATGCCGAAAAATGGATCCGGGTTTGCACCAACCATGGGGCTTGATGGTGCAGTGTGCAGGTCTGGTTCAGACTAATATGGGTCTAAATCTGAATCAAAGGCGATGTTGCACTCTGATGGTGTGAGAGGTCATCGAGAATGGTCTCGATGATATCAGTTTAATGACCCGAACTGTGGTGGTTCGCCTCTTAGGCATGAGGAAGAGCGTGAGGGATCAATTGTGTTAAGTTTGAATGTCAATTTGGTGGTAATGATTATTGGACCCCAGTTTCAATGGCTTCCTATTGGCTATAGATGGTCACTCGGGCACCAAGACTGCCAGAAGACAGAGCTTGGATTTTTCCTCACAGGTGTTCTACTCAATCAATGGGGGTCATTGCCCATTTCGCTTGGCAATTCCTCTCAGCGGCTAGCTACTTTCGGTTTCCCGTGGTACTCCTCACAATGATTCTCTAGGATGAGCCCAAGTACTTCCCACGGTTAAGGCAGTCAGGGACTTATGTCCTCAAAGACTGCAGATTTTTAACTTAATGTAAATTTGTAAATTTTAGTGGCTCTCTTAGCATCATGAACTGATTTGGGTTGATTTACATGGTATGGTGTGTGTTATCATCAGATCTGCTCTAGCAAAATTTCATTTTCTGGCAGCATCCAAATGTCAAAGTGACCACTCAGTTTGAAGGGCCTTCTGGCAGCACACCGTGGTGGATACATGGAATCGTCACAAAGAGAGAAAGGACCTACTCCTCTTTTATGGAGAGCCTCTGATTTCTTGAAGTGGGCAGAGTTGTGTCCTTCTGAACCAGAGCTTGGGCATGCATTGATGCGATTGGTCATAACTGGTCATGTCATGACTCATGCTTGTAAGGTCGAGTTGCTCATTCTGGCACATCATTTCTACCAGACATTTACATGTCTTGATGGAGTGGAAGTTCTTGTGGCCCTTGCGGCAACACGAGTTGAATCATATATTGCAGAAGGGGATTTTTCGTGCCTGGCTCACTTGATGACAAGGAGCCTGCAGAGGCCAAGAGCCAAGGGTTTGAAGTACAAATTACTCCTAAAATGCTTGTGCCAGTATATGATTTCCATCATCAGGCACATTTCCCCTCTTCTTGTGTAGCTTCATATTTGCTTGGTGTTCATACACAGTGCAGCATGGCTACTTCAATCCCAATGGATCGGCACATGCAACAACATTCTCAAAATTTTCCTAGTATTCTCAATGTCCCAGCAGGTCGTGGATTTAGCTGTATCGAGCACCTCCCATTGAAAAGAGTTTCAATATGACCAGAATTCCAAGCTGAGATACCTGTTTGGAATGGCTCAACAAAGCAGTCACAAATTCAAACCATAAATTAAGATTCTAATTTCAATGAGAACATGGATGATTCTAGGTGGCTCCTTACCCCAATTTGGCCCATGAAAGATCATGAAGGAATAGTCAATGAGGAGAGGATTGGGCAAGGGAGATCTAATGGTTGCTCTTGTTGCGTACAAGGTTCTATGAAGTGTTTCAGGTTGCATGTGGAAGAGGAGAGGGAGAAACTCAAGGAAGAATTAGGTGTTTCCTTCTTATCATGGAGATTTGATGATATGGGAGAAAGTGTTTCAAAATCTCGGAAGAGGAGTGCAGGTTTTGGGCTTTGGTGAGATTAAATCCTGCCTCTCTTGAAAAGAACTTCTAGAACTATCTGCCAACCTGCTTACCTTCAAAAACGATTGAGGATTTAGTTAGCTATTATTTTAATGTTTTTGGTTTTTATACAAAGAGGCATTCAGAACAGAGTTACCCCTAATAATATTGACAGTGATGATGATGAATCTTAAGTGGGTTCTGTTGACAACTCAAATGTACAGAAAGCCAAAGAAAGATGTGCATGCCCAGGATTAAGTATTCAGGAAATGAATCTAGCAATGGGGCTTGCTGCATAAACACACATGATTGTGGATTCAAAATATTTCAGGAAGGGGGGGAATTGACATTGAGCCTACCACATTTGGAAGACCACAATTGTGTTGATGTCCAGAAACAGCTTGGAGTGGAATCTTTGAGCCACAATATGGAATACCTGCGTAACTTGTAGGAAAAATATTTTCATGGTGCTATCACTGTAGAAAAACTGTGACTAGAATGCTATTTCAATTCACCGTGATTTGTTTTTTTTTAGGAGAATTCAGTCTTAACATGCAGATATGACACAAAAGCCATGTTTTTTGCATTCCGTATATTAATGGAAAATGTTTCTTGTAAGAGAAAGAATATTTGGAAAGAGGAATTGTTATGAAATGGGGTTCCTTTCCATGAATGAACTCTTCATTTGCTGTAACAGTTTCATCCAACCTATTTTTGGCGTTCTCTTTGAAACGGCAATGGGTTGGTCCACGGGCCAAATCAAGACAGGTGTCGAGGCCATGTTTGCAGGCTTGGGCCATTTTAACAAGAAGTCAATCCAACTTGCTTTCTCTATGTTTATTTTCTTATCACGTATACGGGACAAACCTATAATGAATCCTGGTGGGCAGAGAGGTTCAAAAAATCTGGTAAATCTTATGAGGATTTGGCAATGGATGGTTATATGTTTCCCACTGAGAGGCAGTGAGATGAAGATGAAAAGGATGTTGTTCAAAGCATATTAGAGAAGCATCTTTGTGTGAATATTGATGCTAGGATATTGCATTCAGAGGATTCTACAAGATGGCAGGAGGTTGTTAAGTTATCTATGTCATCTCAAGCTTTGGGGATACTCGGTAAAGTTGTATGGACTAAAAGCCTGAGAAAATTATTCCATCTTGTGGAGCGTTACTATGAGCATCATGAGCCCGTTCTTCTTGTTGGTGAAACTGGTTCTAGGAAAACAAAATTTTGTCAATTACTGAGCCTTGTTTGGGATCGTTATTTACACATGTTAAACTATCATCAGCACATTGAGTCATCAGAATTTCTTGGGGGATTCCAGCCAGTGCATGATCAAAACAGTATTGCAACCAATTTTCAAAATCAAGCTCCAAATAATTAAGGCAAAGGCTTCTAAAAGCCTTTAGATGTCGAATTGTAGTTTGCTTTTGAAGTAATGTTGTTTATTGATAGATGTCTCTTTTATATTACACTTGTACTCAAAGACTGTTTAAAGGGGATTGACTTCCCTATTTTTGAGAAGGCTTGATCCATAGAAGTAGGATCTTATAGTTAGCTTAAACAAACAAATATTTTGTATTTAAGGAGAGTGTTACGTAGAGAAATTCCTATGGCTTGGGGTACCACAACAGACAGCTAGACTCCAGAAATCAATCTTTCCCAATATGCAATAGAAAAAAAA
>LPNX010092064.1:599664-612496 GCA_001517045.1 Pseudotsuga menziesii | reverse complement strand
GACCATGATCTCCACAAAGGCTGAAGATATATAATAGATCAAGATCTCCATAGTGGCTGGAAATGTCTGACATATACTGGAACAAGTCACGAGAGCTGAGATCTCGTGAACACTGGCACGATCAAGGAGGTAGCATATAGTGGATGCCACCAATCTGGAAGGTCTTCTACACACACCGCTACGAGTACATGTCCTACTATGTGAATAGAGGTGTCGAGGTCGAACATAGTAGTCCATCGTCTGATTACCGGTCATTGATGTATACTGTTAACAGACGCGAGATCACCCACCGATAATGAAAATGGGAATCAAGGTACTAGAGTGCAAACTAACAAGTGTGAATAAATGTGTTGAGGTCAAACACTTGAGAGAATCCATCGATCAGGGGACATTGATGTATTCCCAAAACTGTCGATGGCGAGAGAACCTGTCGCTGATGACTGCAAGTCTCAAGGCACTCAAAATGACTCTAGACTCCAATCCCAGAATAAATGATCTGAATTCGATGGGATGAAATCCGCTGGAAGGAGGGCATTAGGGAATCCCCCATCATCCAACACGAGGTACTCAGCAAAGCTGTATAATGTTGAAGGACTCGATCATAAGGTGCACGAACCAGTAACTGTACCGGGAATGGTCGACATGCAAAGTCAAGATAACTGAGGAATGGCCGACTCAGGTTTCAACTTCCTTCAAACAAGAGCATAACGGCGTATGGTGACTGAATGAAGGTAGAATAGACTCGATATACAAACTGGGACATATGTATGATGCAGGAGGCATCAATAGAGGCTCCATAGCGACTGGAAGCATAACCAGCCGGTGGAGATAAAACTCAGATAAACGAGTACAGCTCCTAAAGACAAACTATAACCCAACCAATGGATGTGATATACAGTGCTCTGTTCCAAGGCGACACGATTCGACAGCTGCCAAAGATAACATCTTTTCTTGTCCGTCTTTTTGGTTTTTTGATTTTTTTTGTCTTTTTCAGTTATTTGAAAAGCTTGAAAAAAGAATAAACTAGCTTTATAGTTACAAACTAGGAGGAGACGAGTGTCATTAGGGAAAACAAACTAGTTCCAAGCAGTGGAACATACCTATGCTCAATGCAAGGATACATGTGTAGGATATCGACACTCGGGGGAAAATCCCCTCTCGGTAAAAAGGGAATCAAGCTGCGAAGGATATAAAGAAAAGCTCTGCATGGCTAGACATGAGACAAGCTCGGGCTATATGGCTGAAACGCAATGTGAGGGAAGCCGGCATAAAGCTCAATAAGACAGGAAAAGTTCATGATAATGCATCCACAACTTGATACAAGGGCGTCTGGGGGACCATGGCCAGCATAAGATCAAGAGGAGTATGAGGCTCTTGCTAAATGTCATGGCAATAATATACAATGGACTCCCACACCCTAAAGGGGGAAACATCGGCATGGGCACCAACTGCAAATAAGGCGCTAACTAGGGTACCCATGTAAGGTGAGGCTCTACCACTCATATCATGCCACTTCTATAGTGGCAAGAAGGTTCCGTGACATAATAGAGTGGGTTCGTACCTAAGGATATAGTGACATGGTCATAAGGTCATGCAAAATGCAAACGGTGGTGAACCTAACCTATATGCCAGTGTAGACGTTATACCTAAGATCAGTACGAACGGGTCAATCCAAAGGCTGAAACAGCGCTGAAAACGGTCTTCTACATCACAGATTAGGTCAAAAACAGTCCAAAATGGTTAGAAACAGTCAAAACTATAGGAAAGGGGGTAAAAATTTTCAAATATTTAAAAAAAATTCTATAAATAGTAAAAAATAGAAATCATTTGAAACTTTTACCCATTGGAGCTCTGATTTTCAACTGCAAATTCCAGGAGATCCAGCCGGCGGAATTCACAACCTTTTCTTCCAGGTATTTACTCATGTTCTCTGCTTGCATTTCAATATAATTTTTACAAGTTTTCATGGTCAAATGACGTTTTAAAGGCCAATATTACATGAGCGTTGCGGCCCACGCGGGTATCGAGGCTTTTTCCGCGTATAGGGCTGGCTATACGCGGAAAAGGGGTTGGAAACAGCGTACATACGTGGTTGTTTGCAAAACAACGTATGACACCGCGCATAAGGATTTACATGAATCTAATGGACATTTTCGTCAATTTCTCATGCAGGATGGTGCTAGAGTGGTGAGAACGCGAGCATGGTGACGTAGAGGAGGTAGTAAGGGCTGACAGAATGGCTCAAGAAGCTCTAAGAAGATGTGGACTCTACAAGTTTTGGTGCCTAGGTAGCTTGAGGGCCAAACTAGGACTACTATAGATGCTGGTAGACTATTGGGATCCAAACTCAGAGTCCTTCTGGATAGATGGCATGTCCCTCACCATTGAGGTGGAGGATATATACTTTATCACAGGTCTATCTAGGCGAGGTGAGATGGTGAAACTTTGTGCCTGAGGAGGGCCAAATCATGGGCTTACTATCGATGAGTACATAGTTGTGTACTGCTACCCAGAGACTGAGAAGGTGGGGAGCCAAGTTCCCACCAACGCTATACAGGTGCTGGGCCTAAAGGCCATACTACTGATGCTAGGCAGGATAGCAGGCTTAGCATCACTCCATCAGGCCTCTCGGCCACTGATGTTCTATGCGGTGGAGTGTATGACACCGACCATCTATGACTAGAGCACTTCCCTACTAAGCAACATGAAACATCAGCTCAGTGAGTGCAAGGCAGGTAGGATACGAAACTTCGGGTTCAGCAGCATCTTGAGCACGTTTTTCTTCAAGCGTGTTCCAGGATTGAGCCCTAGATTGGATGTTCCTCTCCACGGGGTTCGAGATCTGGCCCAACGACGTTGGGTAGACACGATGCGCAGACTGGGGGGTGGTAGGGTGTCCAACCCTTATCCAGCAGACTTTTTTCCATGGTGGCGACGACAGATTGTTGCCATAGAGGACTACCCTTATGCAGGGATAGATTTCCAGGGAGATCCAGACATGCCATTACCACCAAGATCAGCATATGGAGACATAGGTAATGAATCTCAACCCTTACTCTTTTTAAAAATTTTGAATTATTTCATTTTTTTGTGTTTTCTTGATTAATGGAATCAAAAAGACATATTTTTGGGTGACAATACATAATGACATCTACCATTCATGTGCAGATGTGGGACCACGGTGACTATAGGGCTTTCCACGTCATAGACGGAGGGGAAGAGGAGACGATATCACCGGTGTGGATGCGGAGCGAATGCTCCAAAGCATCCATACCAACTTCGTGCGACTGACTCATAGGATTCCCATGGGAAAGTCGAGGACTTTCCTGAGGCTATGCAGAGACAGGTGGTGGGTGTACCACACGCATGGGTGTGTTTATTTCGGCGGCTAGCTAGAGCCGTGGTGACATATCATGATCACAACCCTCTTCCACCTCCACATGACTAAACACCTGGGAGTGTATCTATTTTGTACTACCGTGTATATGATGGTGGCTTTCAAAGCCCCAATTTTGTATTATGACACTATGTATTACCACATTTTGATATATATAAAAAAGGTTTTATGGTGACCGGTTTATTTATTTACATGTGTAAAAAGTGTGTTTATGATTAATTTATGATGAATGAAACAAATGCCAATATAGCACATAGTTAGCATATGAGTCAGCAACTTGATTATAATTTATTGGAATGTGTATATATGTTATATTCTCAAATTGTCGTTCTAGCAATCTCACATGTAAGAATATCCTCAATAACGTCGGATCTCTAACATGGTACAAACCATTGAGCTGTGACACTACTAACTCTGAATCAAGACGTACCTCAAGCGAGAGAACACCATGCAAAATGGCATCCCGTAAAAGCTCGATAACGGCACTATATTCAGCAACATTGTTGGAAGATGGCCGTAGACATACACCTCCTGAAGACAGTATATGACCCATAGGAGTATAAATCACCCAAGCAGCTGAGGCTGAGTGTTGAGTGTGATGGCTTGCACCATCCGTGAATCCTATGTAGGTGGAAGATTCCATTGACATCTGCCACAAGAAATGGAAACTAATCACAAACCCGATCACGATAAACAAGACCTAACTATGCAAAAAAGCTGTACAATAATATACAACAAGCAGCCTTGGATAAAGATCATGCATAGTATTTTTTGAGATAGAGCCCATTTCTAGGCTCCGCCAAGGCTGTCCCTTCGTAATCTACTAACTCGTAGGCACCCTTCTCTAACACACGCTTGACCACGTGAGGACCACGCCACATAGGATTGAACTTCCCTGCCCCCAAGGGTTCTTTCGATTGATCCCACAAAAGGACCAAGTCTCCCTCACTAAACACTCTCGGATGGAGAGAATTATCGTATTGGGCCTTTACGCGACGCTTATTAACCTCTAGAGTCACCAAGGCATCTCTACGCTACTCATCGAGTTGCTCAAGGTGAACCAAACGCTCCTCCAAAGGAGAAGTGTCTGGTAAGAGTTCCACGGCTAACTTCAACGAAGGAATCTCACATTCAACCGGTAATATCGACTCCACTCCATGCACAAGCTGATATGGAGAAAAACCAGTGGCAGTCTTTACCGCGGTTTGATATGCCCACAAAGCAGGGTACAACATAATATGCCAATTCGTCTTTCTTTGTGCGATGGTTCATTGGAGAATGGACTTAAGTGACTTATTCACTGCTTCAACCTGTCCATTCACTTGAGGATAGTAAGAAGAGGAGTGCTCTTGCTTATACCCTAACTTGGATGCCAACTCTTCCATCATACGGTTCTGAAAGTGCGAGCCATGGTCAGTGACAAGCTCTCTTGGAATCCCGAACCGAGAAATGATTTGGTTGAATACGAAGTGAGCGGCTGTCTCACCGTCGAATTTTACTGTAGGCATTGCCTTAGCCCATTTGGTGAAGTAATCAATAGCCACTATGATATGATGGTGCCCCCCAGCCGAAGCTGGGTTGCAATCCATAAAATCGAGCCCCCACTTGGTGAAGGGACCGGCGATGATAATAGGGTGTAACGGGGCAGGCTTCGAGCGCATATTACGTGCGAACACCTGGCAAGGGTGGCACCTCTTGACCGCTTCAATACAATCCTTGAAGATCGACGGCCAGAAATATCCTGCTCTCAAAATCTTTTGAGCTGTAGAAAGCCCAAATAAATGACCACCACACGCCCCTCCATGGCAATCATTAAGCACTACCTCATCCTCATCATGATTTAAACAAGGTCGTAAACAAGGGAATCTACTCCACGGTGGTACAAAGTATTGTCCACTATGAGGTAGTTCTTGGAGACGTGACGTAATCGTCGCTGTTCATATCGTGAGAGGTGAGTAGGGGTCCTCTGCGTTTGCAAATATACAATGATATCTCCGTACCATGGGTCAACCGTTGAGATTAAGAAAATGTGTTCATCAACGAATGTATCTTCACATACCAACTCCTCAGCCTCACTCGGAAAATCGGATATGAGCTCTGCAAAGATTAAAGATTTCTTCGATTTTGCTGAAACAAACTCAAGATCAAACTCTTGCAGGATGACAATCCATTTATTATATTTTCCCCCAATCATCCTATGTGTGAGGACGAATTGAAACGGATTTACATGGGCAACAACTAAGGTCTAGAGAAGGAGAATATAATGTCTCAAACGCTGCACCGCGTGTACGGTAGCTAAGGCAAGCTTCTCGACATGAGAATACCGAATCTCTGCTTCAATAAGGTTTCGGCTCAAATAATATATGACATGCTCCTAGAGCTCCTCATCCTCTTGAACCAAAACCATACCAATCATCTCTAAATACGCGGCCACATATAATAGGAAATCATGGCTATAATCCAGAGGACTAATCACTGGGGCCGATGCTAGGGCTCGCTTAAGTGCATCGAAGGACTCCTGGGCTCGCTCATCCCATTCAAAGGGAGTATCCTTCTTCAGGAGACGCATGAAACCTCTAGTCAAATTGGCAAAGTTGACAACAAATATTCATAGGAATTTTGCCATGCCTTGCAAACACTGAAGATGACGAATATTTCGCAGGGGAGACAACTGAAGTATTGCCTCAACCTTCAAAGGGTTGACTCTTATACCCTCTTTTGAAATGATAAATCCTAACAAACGACCTGATTTCACACAAAAGATGCACTTATGAGGGTTTAATCTAACAGCATAGTGCCGGCATCTTTCAAACACCAATCTCAAGTGGTAAGAATGACACATCCTCATGCGAGAATGAGCAGCGAGGTCATCCAAAAATACTTCAATAATGGACTTGAGATCATGGAAGATCAAGTTCATTTCCCGCTGAAACGTAGCTCCGGTGTTTTTAAGGCCGAAAGGCATTTTCTGATATGCAAATGTTCCCCAAGGACAAATGAATGTAGTCTTATGTTGGTCCTCAGGTTTAATTTGAATATGATTATACCCGGAAAAGCCGTCCATAAAGGAGAACACCTCGCTACCCGCACACTCATCCAAAATCTGATCTATAAACGGTGTGGGGAAATTATCCTTAGGACAGGCACGATTTAAATCATGGAAATCAGTGCATATACGGATTGTTCCCTACTTCTTATCAACTGGAACGGGGTTTGAAACCCACTCCGTCAAGGGAACGGGATAGATGAAACCAGCTTTCAATAGCTTCTCTATCTCTGCCTTTATGGCGGGTGCTTTCCTAGGATTCACCGCGCGTAAACGCTGTCGAACAGGCTTAGCGTTGGGGTAAGTCTTAATCTCATGTTCGACAATCTGAGGGTCAATCCCTGGCATCTCATCGTAAGACCAAGCAAAAATATCATGGAATTCCTTGAATAGCTCGGTATACTCCCGAATCTCATCTTGGGAACAATCCACCCCAATGTAGACATTCTCAATTGTACCAGGATTGCGAGAAATGTTGATAGGCGTAGTTGACGATATGTTCGCCATGTTTCCATCAGCCATCTAACCAGGAGATCTTAATGGAATCATGGGTCTACCAACTTTCTTTCTAAGAATCTCCCTATAATCCTCATGCCCCAAAAGGTCAAGCTCTAGAAGGAAGTATGATCTATGATGAAGTTCCTCCCATGGTGGCTCAACTCCTGACATAGCCTCAATAATCGCTTCATCTGAAGGGAAAACCATATCAAGGTAGTCGTGGGCATGAGAAGACTGTACTGCCCATGCCGGTAGCACATAGGGGTCTTCCTCCTCCGTCCGCGAAGAGGAAGAACAAGGCTCTGCAGTAGACTGAAGATTAGCTTGATAAGCTATCATGACTGTAGGCAACGGCACGCTCATCTCAATGGGCTCACTCGAAGGACTCAGTGAAGGAAGAATCCAAGGATCTCCCATATGACTTGTGCAAAAATGCACTGATCTCGTAGACGTTGAAGCACCATCGAAACTAGATCCTATCATGAGGACGGGTGCAGGAAAACTAAAGGTTCCCATGAGGGACGGATACATGCCTACACCCACACTCCCAGTTGCCGGCTGGGAATGTTCAACTTTTGGAACCGAAGCTTCCGAAGATGCAGTAACAGGAAAATTCTTGAATTCCATTTGATCAATCATTACGATCTTCCCATTATGAGGAAAGCATACAACGCGAAATACGAAAGACGCAACGGCTTGCATACTATACATCCAGTTCCTTCCCAGTAAGAGATTGTAGTTGAGGGGTGCATCAACCACCTCAACCTCTATCGCAACGGTCTTCCCTCCCAAACGGACTTTAAGAGAAGGAAGGATACCATGCGGCCTAAACCATCTCCCATCGAAAGCAGTTAACATGGTCGTAGACTTTGACAACTCAGGAGAACCAAGACCCTTCCAACAAGACAAAGACATCACAGAAGCAGCAGTGCCCTTGTCAATCACAGTGCGCTTGATGATCATATTAAGACATTCTACATGCACCAAAAGGGACACATAGTAAGGCAAGCAACGCTGATGTCCTGTGGTTTCAAATTTGATCACTGAGGAAGAATCATCACCATTCACACCAAGAGTGGAAAGCAAAGCCTTCCTTCGTGACGGACAACTCTGAAGCACTTCCAATGCAGACATCGCACAAGGAGTATGGCCCAAGTCCTCAACAACTGAATAATTCTAGGCAGCTCGAGCATTTGGGTTATGACCCAAACGCTTAAGTACCCCCTTAGGAATGTGAGGTGTAGCCTCAGGTTTATCCGCAGGTTTCTCAATGCGCAAAGGGGTTCCTGGTGGATCAGGTTCTTTTCCTGGGTTGGGTTGTGATGAAGTATAATCTTTCGCACGCGTCACAACTTTCGCGGCACGGACCATATTAATGCACCCATGACCACTAGTTTCAGCTGGATCTTCATCACTAGATTGATCATGGGACTTCGAGTTCATATTCTGGTTATGCGGTAAAGGGTTCGTTAACACCGCTGGGCCCTGTGCTATGAACTTCGAAGCTTCATCCATCCTAGGGCACAAGTAAGTGAGGTGATCGTCCTTACAAAGCTTGCAAGGAAACTTAACCTTACGTTTATTCTGCTTGTCCCACCCAGCATTTTTACCATTCTTGTCATTATTATTGGCATTCTCATTCTTATTCCCACCCTTTTTATTATTATTGTTTTTACCCTTTTTTCTATTCCGTCCGGGTTGCTGGTTACCCTTTTGGTCGGACGATTGCACAGCAAGTACATTCGCCGTTTGGACAGGCTGAGACGAAGCTGTAGCTTGTCCCGAGGCAGATTGGTTGATTGACAACTGAGCAACTTGTTTCACAACCGAACCTGCAGGTTTCTTACTTGCACTACACACAATGCCGTCGACATGTGGTCCAGGTTTGACCTTGGGATCGAAACTAGAACGAGGATCGTTGGGTATAATATCATATAACAAACCAAACTGAGCATAGATCAAGTCTAGTTCCTGCGCCCTAAAGATGGCTTGTTCCTCATTCTGCACTCCGGATGTGGAAACATCCTTCGCTATATATGGAAATAAATATTTGAGGAACCACTCAAGGAGGAACTCTGGCGGTATAAAGGCTTTAATTAATCTCTTTCGTCTACGCCACTCCTGAATGTGATCAGAAATATGGGTGGATTTATCTTGCCGAAATGTCGACAAGAGTTCAGTACCAACATCATAGCGCACTGGTATCTGGAAGTGATTAAGGAAAGTCATCGCAAGGTTGTCAAACAAAGTAAAGGCACCCCTAGGTAACTCTATATACCATTTCACCGCAGGCCCTGTGAGGGTGCGTTGAAATAGTCTCAAACGGACTGAGTCCTGATGCAATGAATTGGAAGAGCACCATAGGTGGAATGTCGTAATGTGTTCGCTCGGATCCTCTCCTGGTTTTCCTTTGAACTTAGGTATGTCCGAAGGAAGCTTGGTAGGGACAGCCGAGTCATGAGCCACAGGATCGTTCGTAAGTCTCGATAAGTCAGGTAGATTGAGTGTCGTGAGGAAAGGGAGCCTAGGATGATGAGGCCTATGGATCGCTCCCTAGTTCATATAGGATTGATTACCACCATGACCTTGGCCATAGTGACCTCCTCCTGTATGACCCGTATAGGGTGGCGTGGAAGTACCATAATGAGGTGGACCTTGACTAGTAGGGGCTACAAAGCCGTAATCAGGAGAGTAAGCAGGTTGTGAATACCCGCCTCCATAAGGTGGAGAAACATGTCCATACTGCGTCCCATAATAGGGTGCATAGGTCATCGTTTGCGATGCCCCATGCGACACACCATAAGTAGGGATATACATTCTGGAAGTAGGAATATACATACTGGAAGTAGGGATATATGTCGTGGAAGTAGCAATCTGACCTCTAGAAACATGAACATAACCCCCCGAAACCACGGGTGGTATGTAGGCTTGAGACACAATTGGTCTAGTAATCGCAGTATGGATCTGACTCGTAGATACGTGCCGACTCGAAGGACCACATGAGTAAGGTGGAGGGTTTACACTTGAAGAAATCGGAAGCGAGGATGAAGGAATCTCTGTAAGAAGAAATGTACTAGTGCCTATCATCACTCGTCTAGAACCTGGTATCCCTATCGGATCACTAACTCTAGGCCTAGGAGGTATATAAGATGGGGCTTCCACCACTGGGATGGAAGGTGCAATGTGACTAGTACTCCCAAACCTCTCTACAAGGTAAGGAATGGGATTGCCCCCAGGCATAGTGCTAGCCTCAAAGTCAGATTCAACATGAAGTGTCAAATCATGCATAGGAAAACCAATCGTGGCATAACTACCGTAGCTAGTGCTAGGAGGGTCAAAGTGAGTCTCTGCATCATCCGGCATTCCATACCGGTAATGTGTCAATGGGAAATCATCCCTAGAATGAGTAGGTCTATCATGGAAAGATCCTATCTGGGAAATCGTGGGACCGAACTCAGCTAGGTCAGGTGAAGGATCATATGTAGGAGTAAGTTCCCCATCGTTAATCCGAATGGGAGGAGGTGGCTCAGGAATAGTCTCTGAATGATCCTCCATGGTGTGTGAATCAGTGTTTGACATAGTCCTCCTGGACAGTCTAGGCCCCTCTCCCAAAGGAGGAGGAGAAATGGAAGGCGAAAGTCCTGCTAACCGATGAGAACGGCACGGAACCACACCCGAATCCACAATGACTCAAAAAAAGGCAAAGACTCTCTATTTACGTCAACCCTAGGCCAACTAGCATGCACAGAACAATCACTATAAAATCTAAAGCCAAAATCAAGCAAACAAGGGCTGGATAAGTGAGCTCCCGAATGTGGCCGGTATGTCTCGCCTAGGAGAGGCTTGAGAGGCCCTTGTGACCACAAGCGGAGGTTCGAAACCAATTATTGTGGCCCTCAGCTTCAACGTGTAAAGCGACTGTGCTGTCTGACCCCAACCTGGCCGAGACACATGCAAAATAACCTCTACACGTACCCCCTTGATATCCTAGGTAAGATCACTAAGGTCACCTCAATATAATCAATGCTCAGGAAGATAGTCGCAGGCGGGATTGACCGTATGGGCAGGGTAGCAAAGCCCAAAACTCCTGAAAGAGCCCCCAGATACGAATACAATCCTGGCTATATCATCGGTGCTACACAGTTACTGACTAGGGGTTATCCTAATCAAAAACTGCTCACACTGCCTAGTGCTTGACTCCCTTTTGAGAGGAGCTTCTTGAGAACGCTAGTTATACCAAGGATTTCACACACTCCCTGGACAGACACCTAGTTGTTGTCATTTAGTGATCTTGTAGAATTAACTTACAATGAACTATTCCAAGATCCTAAAACCTAAGCTCGTTGGTGTTAGAATAATCAACCCATAGTATTTACCCACTTAGACATTAATTCATTTATTTTTGTCTTATTTGCCTAGTCCATGAGTCCCACCATGTGCAAGTTGCTAATTTCCTATCCATAGAGGTCAAACTTGCCATTATTGACTCATGTCGCACTTGGGAAAGCCTTAGGAATCAAATCTGCTTTATTCCTGGCCTCCTAGGCGCCCTGTTATCTCCCAAATTGACCACCGTCATTTTGGTTGATAGAATGGGTAAAAACTTTTATATCTGTGAGTCTTGTGCTTCAAAATCCAAAATTTTTTGCTTTCGGCAGTGAACTCAATCTGTGGAAGTTTACTTAACTACCGAAACAGGTCAGTTTCGGCAGCTAAGATGGTTTGCCAGAACGGCCTTAACTGCCGAAAATGTTTCCATGTGTAAAAAATAAAATCTTGTGCTTTCGCACGCTCCAATGTCAAGTCATATGCCGTATTCATCTTCTGCAAATGACAAGGTTCTTGACAGATTAATTTCTTCCAACATTAAATGTTGAAGTAGCTGGTTTTCAGCTCTCGTTCAAAGTTCTTTGAAAACAGGTTGAAGTTATTATTCCATGAACAGCAATATTGAAAATACTAAGTCTCGAGTCTATGCTTTTCTCAGCATTTTTCAAGTTTCTGCCTTGCATGGTTCGTTCACTGATTGAACCATTAATCAAGACAAGTCAAGTGGTACAGCCCTCTTGTGATAGATGAGATCTGTTTTGCAAGAAAAATTAGTCTAGTGTTGTGACTCATCATATTCTGTTCTGATTCGAATTAAAGGGAAAGTGTCTCTTCTTGGCATATAGCATCTACAGATTTTAGTGACAGGTCATCATCCAGCTCATGGCAAAGACAAATCTGCCACTCAGGACAGAGTTAGACGGGGTCTGGTATCTTGAATCCCATCCACAAGTGGCCGAGTTTTTCAAGTCTACAAGTGTTTTCTACTACTATGAGAGACTCACTAGCTTCAACCAGCCACTTGCTGAAGCTTTCGCTCGGAGCTACAATGGAAGAACAACAAAGATCAACAAGAGGAATTTTTTGCTGAAATCGTGTGATCTTGCGGGGAAATTTTGACAGCATTTCCGAACTCCAAATTCAAATATATAAGCACCAGTGGATAGCTTATGATCTGTAGATCAAAATCGACTATTCGAACATGCAAAACGGACATCGGACGATTGAGAAAAACGATTTTTTCCGAAGGCAGTTTTTTCAGGAATTCTACGGGTTTTGGCAGCTTAGGCGAGCCCCACAGAGCTCATTAGCTGCCAAAAGGATTGACTTTTGGCGGTTAAGGCACGGAATCAGCATGATGGTTAACTGCCAAAAGCCTGTTTTTTGCAAAGGTTCTCTAATTTCGCCCAGAACTCAGTGTTGATTCGCTGAACTGGCAAAATGAATGGATTATAAAGCATATTATCTATATCTCAGAGATTTGGAGCGAATTTTGGATCAGTGGGCGCCTTTGACTAAGTTCAAACCTTATGTGGATGAGCATCTCTATCAGTCAATTACCA
>LPNX010092064.1:564179-588107 GCA_001517045.1 Pseudotsuga menziesii | reverse complement strand
TCCTCCATCACTTCGATAGCAAGCTTACTAGCAAAAGTCAAGCTTGGGAAGAACACAACAGTGCTCCAAGGGACAAAGGGATGCAGACTCAAGCATAAGTTCTGGAAACAATGGACTATAGTTCCGTTACTCTCAATTCTCTCTTATGCTTTCAATGTCTCAATGGGTTCCTTATATAGCTTTTCAAAGGGATACTGAAAGGTCGAATCCGTGCGATCTCAAGGCATATGGAAGGCCAGGATTCATATGAGTCAGATCCGAGTCAAAGAACGCTCCAAAAGGTTTTGGATTATGTACACATCTCGATCTATGCGACTATAGAGGGAATATCCGCGTATGTACGTGGTTATCGGGGAAAAATCCACGTATATCACTTTTCTTATGTTTTTAGGGATGGTCAAGGATACATCAAAAGACAAAAAGTGGTCCATAGGGGCTAATGAGTCTGCAGCGGGACAGGGGAAGGCCATACAATGTGTGATTCACCTAGTGTGGTGAAATCCGCTATAACAGAGAGTCTCTAGATGAGACAAGGGGGGGTTGGAATTTTTGGAGTTATGAATATCCAGTTTTGATCACTCTCTGTATTACATAAAATACTCTACATCTTCAATACAGGTTCTACCTTGAATGAGTATGATTATGATTTGTCTATGTGTGTTATGAATTGTGCTTCTTGTAATTTATCATGTATATGGTCCATTGAATTCCATTGCAGTGATTCTTATGTTGAAATACAATTATCCTTTATACTTTAAAAAAAAACAGAGGCAGTTTCATTTCATAACTTCATGATCGTAGTTACTGGGATATTGGATCTTGTATCTTGTTTTATGTTATACAGTTCTTTGATAATTGTGTGATTCTCTTATAGCTCTCATGACATACTAGCCTAGTTCTTTGATAATTGTGTGATTTTCCAATAGCTTTGATTTTAGACTAGCTTTGTTTTCATTTTGACTTCATTGATTTATATTTTTGAAAAATATTTCCTTAAGCTTGAACCCCTGTAGTCTAGGTTCAAATTTAGGGATAACAGTGTGTATGTCTCTTTGTTTGTCTATTATCTGGTGGTTGCAAATGGTTTATGAATATTCTGCAAAGTTCATATCATTGTGGATGAAAGTAGTAAATAAACAAAAAATTTGTAGACACATTCCATTTTTTATCCTAAAGTGTGATAGCCTAACTGGGTGACTACCTTACACCTATATTCTTCTTCAACCAGGAGAAGGTGTTGGGATCTCAACACAATGGGACTAATCCCATCCGTAGATCCATAGGTCACCTTCCGGATGCAAGGTTGGTCAACAGGGAGGATGCTGAGCGCCGTGAGAAGCCCTCCTTCTCTACCCCATCTACCTTCCATGTCACCCATTTTTAATGGTTTTGAACAATATTGGGTGAAGTTCCTATTAATATACGAGCTGTGCCCTTTGTCTTATCCCAAAATACCCTGAAGTGTGATGACTGGGTAGAGGAGGAAGGGTCAGCAATATTGTTGATTTTAATTGAATTTTAGTCAAACTATATTCATTAACCCATTAAATATTTCATTTACACTTTGTTCTGTACAGGAAATTGTCATTAAAATGAAACAGAAATAGAAATGAAATGGTTCAGATGGATAGAGGCGGCTGAGCCACATTGATAATCCTTAATTATTAAAAATCCAATTCTGAGTGACAGGTCACACGTTTCGTGTCAAATATGGTGAGGGGGTCGCTCATATTTTGCAGACAAAAACGGGCTGTCTTTTTGAAGGGGGTCACACCTTTCAAGGGTAAAAGGGAAACCTGGTCGCACCTGTGAGGCCCAAATGAGTGACATGGTCCCCTATCTGGGCCCGATAAGTGCGACCTGCTCCAGAAGGTGAGATTTTTTGACCCCGATTCAGATCCAACCAACAGTAACCTGTGCTATGGCCAAATCGACTTGGATTTTCCTTGTGGAGGCTCGACAATAACAGAAAATGTAAATAAACAAGATTTTAAACTAGATTTAATAGAAAAATTAACCTAGGGCACAAACTGAAACAAAACTAGAAATTTTTAAAAAACAGACCCAGGGATCCTGTGGGATCGACCTAATATGGTCACCAGTTCTATAGCAGGGATTTCTCCCTTGCTACAGTGCAGGAATGGCTACCTTCCATCTATAGGATGGAAGGGTAGGTTCCTGGTGGTGAAATGTAGTAAAAACGGACAAAGCTAAAATAAAGAATAGAAAGGAAGAAAAGAAATGGCTAGAAACCCCTTGTTGATGTATATGTAACTTCGGAATGTATTCTTCTATGTATTTTATATTATTGTAACCCGATGTTTATTCCGGGATGTTTCTATTATGTATTTGAGTCATGTGGTCATGCCCCGATGTTCCGATCGGGAGGATTATAATGTAAACAAGTCATATCAAGTCATTGGGTAAGTCCCCACTGTTTAGGGGCACTTGAGTTATTATACACTAATTAAGGTGTAGGCTCGAGTAGTAATTATTAGGTTGAGTGCACTTCAAGTCAACGGAAGAATATAAATAGAGAGTGAGAGTCTCTCTATTTATCACTTGTTACTTACATCACTCTCTCTCTCAAGTGTGGCACACTTTTGGAGAAGGAAATCTTTGGCTTGACAGAAGACAGAAGGCTGCTATTGTGTAGGGAGGTCATCTTACTGTTTTGGGATCACATCTTGTGGTGATACTATCTTAGAGGAAGTTGAGGGGTTTTCTCCATTTATGGTTTCCCCTCCTAAAAGCTTTGTGTCTCTTGTCTCTTGTGATGTGCTTATGTTATTGTTGTGCTTGTTATTCTCTCAGTGAAAAGATCCTAACATAATGCTAGCTTAAATGTTGAAAAAATAACACCCCTCTGCAAACACTGTTAGGGTTTAGCTCCAGCAACCTGTAAACAAATGTTAGAACCAAAATACCTACAAAAACATGTTAAAAATAAACCTACAAACAAAGATGGGTTAGGAAGCAAATACAGAAAATAACAATGGTAGACCTTCTCTTTGGATGGAATGGGCCACCATGCCCTAGCTTGGAGAAGCACCTCTCTTGGAAGGGGGAGCTATGGCTCAATGGATGAATGGAGGAGAGAGAGTGTGGGTGTCTTGAGAGACAAAGGGTCTCAAGGCATCCACTCGGGTAGCATAACAGTATGCAAGGGAGAAGTGTTTTGAGAGTGACCCCCACCCCTCTATTTATAGCTTTTTTGGGGCTTTTTAGGGTTTTAAGCCCCTAGTTGGGGCTTTAGCCCCTTTCACCCTATCTTTAGCTCCTTTTGGGATTTTTATCTCCTTTGAGTGTTTTTAGCCCCTTTTTGGAGGCTTTAGCCCCTAGGAGAACTATTTAGGCTCTTTTTTGGGGGTTTTAAGACCTTTTGCTCATTCTTAAGACTTTTTGAGGGTGTGGGGGTCTAATGGGGTGAAATGAGGGTCGTGCATGGGTGTCCTTGCGTGGTGTAGGCCATGTAGAGCTGAGTGATGGATTTTTCAGGTTAACAGGTATAAGCTTTATTTAATGTCATTTTTATTTCTAGGTTTTCTAACTTAGTTTGCTTGCAGGTTTATTTTATGTTCTAACAGGTTGTATGCATGTTTCTAGAGTCTAACCTTGTGTGTAGGGTTTCCATTTCTTTCTTTTCTGGTCTCTTTGCTTCGTTTCCATTTTTTTTCTTGCATTACCATCAGGAACCCTACCCTTTAGTCCTATAGACGGAAGGTAGACATTCCTGACCTGTAGCAAGGGAGAAATCCCTACTACAGACTCAGCAGTGAAATAAATATGCACACCTAAAAACAATGCCAAGTTCAATTTGTCTTTAAATATGAAGAAATGGGTATGCCACTACATGAAATGCACAAATTTATTCATTAGTTTCTACATTCCAATGCAATCCTTCCTATAAGAAATCCTAAATGCTACTCTCATTCAAGAAATCCAATGTAAGTACCTCCTTAAATCCATATGTGAGATGCAAGTCAGGATGCAACTATATAATTATTTTGAAAATGCAATAAAAGTCACTAAAGCTCTCAGTCTCTGTAGCAAGTAGAAAACACAACCCAAGAAAGACACCGAAACTAAAAGACTAATGCACTAATGGAAAAACCAAAAGGAGATAAATGAACTAGGAAAATTTTCAAATAAATAAAATTAACAAAAAGGGGTTTTTGGTCAGAAAAGGAATAGTCAATAGACAATATTGGTACCAAGGAAGACCCAGCCACACTCACAACCCACCCAACAACTTCACACATCAATAACTCAACCAAAAGGGAGGATGTACGCGACTATTCAAATAATAGCAATGTATGTATGCGACTAGGAAGAGTGCTACCTGCATATATACGTGACTATATATTCTCTTACCCACGTATATAGAGAAGAAGGTGGTAAAAAAAATCCAAGGGTCAAACCATTCTAGGGGACTATCAATGGATGAACATAGTACAAAATACGACACATAAACTAGGAGAAACAAAGAGAAAATCGAGCACATCTTGCACCCAAACCCCCAAAAAAAGGAAAGTCCCCATTGGAGTCACCAATTCTGTTATGGAGAAAACTTCTTATGGCTTGGAGTGGACCACAAAAGATAGTATGACACCAAAAATCAATCCACTTCAAATATGCTAAAGAGATAAACTAGTCTAACACTAAGGGATGGAAGGCATACCTTGTTTCGGATGTTCGTAGTAGATCCTTGTTGAGCTTTGAACCACACTTGCACCTACATTCTATTCTCAACAACAATGAAATATACAAGCATGATAGATATTAAGCTTTAGATCCTACTCTAGAATATATAAATCCAATATGTATAATCAGAGCAACTACATCCATGGAAAAGAATATTCATAGTTACACAAATACAATAGATGATAAATGGATATTTCTATTAATTATAAATAAAGATGTAAGTGACAAAATCTGTCGGTACCTTGTTGAAATGGAGAAACTGAGTCCTCCATCTGGGCCTCCACCACTTCAATCCTCCATATCAAGGGAAATATAACAAGAAAATGGCAAGATTGGGAAGACCATCAATGGCTTCTGAAAGGACAAAGGGATGCAGACTCAAGCATGTAAGAATGGGGCATAAATCTACTATAGTTTCTTTGCTCTGAAAATTTCTCCTCCTCTAATCCATCCAAGTAGCTCAATATATATCCCTTCAATAGGAATTGAAGGCTTGTGTCGAAGTGTTTCCAAACATATGGAAGGACAATAGTCAAGTTATTCATGACTAAATGAGGAAAACTCCAAATATTTTATTTTTTGGGCACATTTCCTGATGTACATGAGTCATAGTGGAGCAAGTTGCGTCTACACGCGGTTTGTAAGCTGGTGACTCGCGTATACCAATAAAGAGGACTTTTTAAAGGGATTTTTTGGAGCATCAAATTTTATTTTGAGTGAAGGGGATCTAAAGAGTTTGCATAGGGAGAGGGAAGGCCATAAAAGCATGATTTACCAATTGTGGTAAAATCAGCTATAACATAGTTCAAGGTGTTCTCTCCACAGATCATCAAGAAAAGACAGCTAGGCTAGCTTGCCTCAGTAGGGTGCATATTTTGGTGGAAGTAGTTTCATATTTGAATAATTTTCAATTTTGACCCTATCACTGGTGTCGAGAGAAACTACGGCATCAAGTTTTGAAGGATTCCCACCTCAATCTTGAGAAAGGGACACTACTGAGCAACTCACCTCAAGGAGGTGCATTTTTCTATCCAAACAGAATTCCCAAACTCCAAGTTTGGAAAATTAGGGTTTCTCTAACAAACCCTAGGTCAGTCAATTCTGGAACCAGGTTGGACACCTCAAATTAGAAACATCTAAATCTTTGCAATTTCCATTTGAGGTTCTTATTTGAAAATATGACTCACCATACTCATCTTAAGGACAATCTTGGAGGGGATGATAACTTCGGAGCATGGAAGTACAAAATCTACCTGATCCTTGAAGAAAATGATTTGGATCAGTACATCATTGAAGAAGTTCTAGAACCAGAGGGAGATGAGGCTAAGGCTACTCATAACATGAACTTGGCTAAGGCTAAGAGAATATTGCAGATTCTATAAATGATCACCTCATCCCCCATGTGTCTTCATTCAAGACACCGAAGGAAGTATATTATGATTTGACAAAGATGTTCGAAGGAAAGAACATCAACTGAAAGATTACTTTGAGCAACTATTTGAAGAATGTGAAGGTACAGAACTTTGAGACTATATAGTATTACTTCACAAGGGTTGCTCAAATCAAAGAACAACTTAAAGTAGTATAAGAGAATGTCGAAGAAGGATAAATTGTGATGACTACCTTGAATGGTCTCCCTAGATCATGGGACTCATTCATTCAAGGAATCTGTGTAATAAGGATGTTGATCTCTTTCAAGAGACACCTAGAAGAATGTACATAAGAAAAAGATCGACTCGTAACAAGAGAAGAGAATATGGGAGCAACTGAATATCAAGCTCTCACAGTTCACACTAGGAGGAACTACAAGAAGAAGGAGAAGAATGAGAACTTTCATCATAACAAGAAGAAGGACAAGAAACAAAAGAAGACCAAGAGATATCCTTCCAATGTTCAATGATATATTTGTGATGAAAAGGGACATTTTGCAAGAGACTGTCCCATCAGGAAAAAGGGACACCATGCTCATATTGTCGAAGCCAATGAACCAACTAATAAAAGATTCATAAGAGAGAAGGATGATTCAGATGAAGAGTATGTGCTAATATCAGCACTTACTGGCACTATCTCACATGGAATCAATGAATCGCTTGTGGATAGTGGAGCTTCTAAACACATGACGGGATACAAGGAATCATTCATTAATATGTATGAACATGAGTCAGCTCACAAGGTGAAACTTAGGGATGATTACCAATATGCCATAAAAGGGAGTGGATAAGCTTCATATAATCTAGACTCTAGGAAATCCTTAAAGATGAAGGATGTGTTATATGTTCCAGGTTTGAAGAAGAATCTTCTCTCCATCTCTACACTAGATGCAAAGGGATGAGAGTTTCATTTTTCAATGGTCATATTCTGATGTGGCCTAGAGGGAAGACAATAGATTATGCAACAGTGATTGGAGAAGAAGACAGAGGCTTGTGCAAGCTAAAGGGATGGCATGAACAAGAAATGGTTCATGAGTCAATTGAACCAAGTGAACTATGGCATGGAAGTATTGCACATGTGCACTACAAAGCACTACTGATGGAAATCAAAGCAATCTTTGGACTGCCAAAGATCTGGTAAAAACATGAAGGCATTTTAAAAGGATTTGTACAAGGAAATAATGCGAAGAAGAAATTTCCTAGAATTGAGAGCAAGGCTAAAGGAATACTGGACATAGTACATTGGGATGTATGCGGACTCGTGTCTTCTAGCTCATTAAGTGGTTGTGTGTACTATGTTTCCTTTGTAGATGATTTCTCATGTAATAATTGGATGTATTTCTTGAAAGGGAAAAATTAAGTATTCAGTAAGTTCAAGGAATATAAAGTCTTGGTCAAGAACTAAACCGAAAAGAATATCAATACTATGTGGTCATATAATGACAAAGAGTTCACCTCAGAATAATTCAAGGAACTCTGGAGAGAATTTGGTATTAAGAAGGAGTTGAGCACTCCATACAATCCTTTGTAGAATGGGGTTGTGGAACAAAATAATCGAACCATCATGGAAGCAGCAAAAGAAATGCTACATGGCCAGGATCTTCCTATACACCTTTGGGTGGACGTAGCAAGGACAATTGTGTATGTACAGAAACATACTCCTCATCGAGTACTTGAAAACAAGACTCCAGAAGAGGATTTCTCAGGAGAGAAACCAAAATTCAGCCATCTAAGAATATTTGGTTACCCGGTGTACATACATATGCCAAAGGAGAAGAGGACCAAGATCGATCCTTCTGGGAGGAAGGGTAATTTCATAGGATATAGTGACACATCAAAGTCCTACTGAATATACTTCCCATAATTCAAGAATATCGACATTATATATGTAACCTTTTATGAAGACTTGACATACTTCATATCCAGGAGGAAACTTATTCAATAGGATGAAGAACCTGAAGAAACGAGAGCCCGATGTATGGAAATTGGAGAAGCAATTCTAGAATACCATGAAGATCATGACATGACATAACCATAAGAGTCAGTAGATACAATCCTTAAGAAGGAATCCCACAAGAGGAAACCAGCATGGGAATGGGAGCTCATACGAGAAACAGAAAGGTATGGTGCTATAGAAGGAATACATAGAGAGAGAGAAAAAGGGAAAAACCCTACAATATCTATGTGGCCCTGTCGTGTGACATTATTGACTGAAAACCTTCCACCTATGAAGAGGATACAGAAAATAAAGAATGGAGGGATGCTATTATCAAGGAATATCAGTCGATCATGAAGAATGATGTCTGGGAGATAGTTCTAGTAACGAAAAATAAGCCTGTTGTGAATTCAAAGTGGATATACAACATCAATCATGTTGTAGATGGAATCATCTAGAAATACAAGGAAAGGTTCATCGTGCAAGGATTCTCATAGAAATATGGAATAGACTACGAAGATAAATTTACACCTATGGCGAGGTACGCCTCCATCATATCCATACTTGCATTGGCAGCAGTTATGAAATGGAAAATACACCAAATGGATGTCAAGATAGCTTTATTGAATGGTGTAGTCAAGGAGGAAGTGTACATGGAATAACCACTAGGATTTGAGACACATGATAGGAAGACCTACAAGTGCAAATTGAAGAATTCCTTGTATGGATTGAAACAGGCACCAAGGACATGGTACAAAAGGATGGATAGATTCTTGATGAGCCTAGGCTTTACCAAGAGTAAAGTGGATTCCAACATTTACTTCAAGGTTGAAGGGGGAAGATCGACGATGATCCTACTATTTTTCGATGACTTGTTCTGAGGATACTTGCTACAAAGTTCAAGATGAAAGACCTAGGTATGATGAACTACTTCTTAGGAATGGAGGTGTGGAAAAGTGCAAATGGGATATTCCTTGGTCAAGGAAAGTATGTAGTGGATATTCTAAAGAGATTCGGAATGTTGGACTGCAAGGAAAATAGAAACACTTATGTAATCTAACTTGAAGCTTCTGAGTGATGCTTCATCTAAGTCAGTTGTTGCCACAATGTATTGTCAGATGATTGGCTCATTGATGTACCTAATGAATACAAGACCATACATAAGCTTTGTGGTTAACACCCTGAGCTATTTCCTGATAGATCTGAGACATGTTCACCTGAAAGCTGCAAAGAATGTACTAAGGTACCTAAAAGGTACAGTAGATTATGGGCTCAGATATTATGCAAATCAGAAGATTAACCTACATGGTTATGTTGATTCGGATTAGGCAGGTAGCGCCACTGATAGAAAGATCACTTTGGGTTGTTTATTTAGTTTGTTATCTAGAATGATCTCCTAGTTTACCAGGAAGCAATCATGTGTGGCACTGAGTACAGTCGAGGTAGAGTATGATGTCTCTTGCTCAACTAGTTGCGAGGCAGTGTGAATATGAAAGCTATTTCCTGTCTTATTTGATCTCCAGTTGGATGTGATGTGTATCTTCTGTGACAATCAGAGTTGTGTGAAGCTACCAAAAAAACCTATGTTCCATGAAAATTCAAAGCACATAGAGATCAAGTTCCACTATATCAAGGATATGGTGAAGAGAGGAGCAGTGAAGATCCAGTATGTGGCAATGGTCGAGTAGATAGTCGATGTGTTGACCAAGCCTCTAGAAAAAGTGAAGTTTGAGTACTTCAGATAAAGACTTGGTGTGATCTAGAATGAGACCCCTTGAAAGAGTGAGTGGTGTGTTCTAGCATAGATAGAAAGACAGGTTGTCTGCACATAAAATCTTGGCGAAGATCATAATTTGCTCAGATGTAATCAGTCTTGTAGGTTGTCCTTAGATGCAATAAGCCCTGGTGAAGCTCGTGGGTTATCCTTGATGTAATTAGTCTTGATATGTTTCTATGTGTGAGAATTTTGATCTACAGCAATATCTAGGAGCCTAAGAGAATCTCACAAATTGGATTACTTGCAAAAACCAACAGAAAAGCATGAAAGAGGAACAATTTTACATACATAGTCTGAACATAAACTGCATATTATTTGACTGTCTAACATGTTAATATGTGTAGAAAGATAAAGTTGATAAGTTGAATTGAACGATAGCCAACTTAGTCGATTATCCAACTAAGTCAATGAGCCAACTTAGTCGATCAGCCGACTAAGTTGGTCGGTCGACTAAACTAGAGATTAGGTCGACCACCTAAGGTCGCGTCAGTTCACTGAACCGACAAGTAGTTATTTTGTAACTGTTTTGTAATCATATATATTAGGCTATTGAGCTAGATGAGAACTCAGTTCAGTTCTCTGTGTTGTATGGACTCATTCGTATATTATAATCTGTTAATTCACCTATTTGTTCTTATCTCTTGTCTTTGTTTTATATGTATGTTTTAGTATGTATTATTGGTAACCTTATGTGATCTGTGAGATTACAACATTGGTTCTATGTGATCAGTTCATCGATTTTCTATATGAAATAAAATGTACCAACTTTGAAAAACAAACAAAGAACATCTGCAGCTTAAATCAAAAAGACAAAGGAGATGCCGACCCACTTGTTGACCTAGAAATCGAAGGATACCATGTCCGACAAGTAGTGCTTGAATTTGGATCACAAGTAAACATCATGACTCGTGACACTTGGGAACAAATGGGCAGACCTCGACTCTATGAGTCAGGCATATACCTGAAATTAGCCAACCAAGGCCTAATTGAGCCTATTGGAGTCTGGAAAAACGTCGACACGACTATAAAAGGAATCTTGAACAAGGTCGAATATGAAATCATTGACCCGAAGGAAGGATCTAGTTCCTTCCCAGCGTTAGTCGGTTAACCTTGGGGTAGAAAGATGAAAGCATCGATATCCCTAGATAAGGAGCGAATCAAATTAAAAGGGAATGGACAAAAGGTCATTGTACCCATTCATTCATATCAAGGGGAACCTTGGATTGAACCTATCGATGAAGAATTCGACGTCCGACAACTCTACCAGATTCAAAACAATGCAAATTACACAGAACGAAATATCCATGGAGAAATTCATTTAGGCAACCATGACTCAGTTGGTTATAATTTAGACGTCGAATTATATGATTAGGAGATCAATAACTACGAAACACAAGAAAGAGGGTGTTGGACTATTCAAAAAGTACAGAAAAATCCCACCCAACAGTACTTCATAGTGTCCATTATCCCAAAAATCTTTGAGAAGAAAATTAGGGAATACCCTACCTTACAACCTACCAATGTAAATACTACACAACTACCAAGATACAAGGAAAGGGAATCACCAGTCATGCATGTAGAACAAGTTTCCAAAAATATTGGTGAATATGGCCGACTTCAAAGCCTAGTAGAAACTTTTACAAGACAAGCTACTCGATGGTGGGATACACATCAGACAAGACTACAGACCTAGACAACAGCTTTGACTTACTTTGCCAAAAGGTTTGGAGGAAAGAAGTTAACCCAACAAGCTCAGATACTTGTATTCACTCAAGGACAGAACCCAGAAGATCAGATTAAAACTTGTGAAAAAGAGTGGAGAAGACTTGGATACAATGATGAACAAGCATGGCCACACTTGTTATCATCAACCCTCGTCGACTTACAAAACAAATGGTATAAGATGGAAGAATATAGAGGTGAAACATTCTTATGGCATGAACTCAGGGAAAATTTCATTAAATATTTCAACTTTATACCTCAAAATAAAAACTTGGTCGAAACAACAAAACAGATTAAAGAATTTATCCAGCTGACCAAAAACAAACCCTTAAAAGATAACCGACAGACAATGAAATCTAACATTATACAAACAAGGCTAAAGCCACTGTCGACAAGCCTACAATTAGAAAGCCTACAATTAGAAAACGAAAACACAGAAGGAAAAAGCTTTAGATGCAAATCCAACCTTGTCGAAACGACCAAACCTATTTGTACAATCCTGAAAGTAGAAACAACCGACAAAATGACTGTGGTTGACTTCCCTGCCACATTCTCACAGTTCAAAGAAGGAGTTTGACCAATCAATGAAGCCAAAGCACCATAATGGCTAGATGCTAAAGTCAAAACTAAAGAATTCAACAACTCAAATGATGATCGACCAAAAATGGCAAAGATTGGTGACTACTAGAGTGAAGAGAAGACCACAGAGATAGTGAACTTATTAAGGGAGTTCCAAGATGTATTTGCTAGAGATTATAAAGGCCTCAAAGGCTTAGTCCAGGAAATGGGAGAAATGAATATTGATACTAAACCTAATGTTCAACTTGTGAAGAAAATGCCATATAAACTAGCTCACAAATACAAAGAGATAGTCAAAAAGGAAATTGCTAACATGCTTGCAACAAGCATCATCTATCCTATCGACCAATTAGAATGGGCAATTCCAATGGTTGTATAGCCTAATAAACATGATCCACCCAAACTAAGAATTTGTGTCAACTTCAGAGAACTAAACAAAGTGACATTGACAGACCCATTTCCAACTCCTTATGCAGATGAAATCTTGAATGAGGTTGCAGGACATGAATGCTACTCATTTACAGATGGATTCTCAGGTTATAACCAAGTGCCAATAGCTAAAGAAGACCAGAAGAAGACAACCTTTGTGTGTGAATTTGGTTCATTTGCTTACAAGGTTATGCCTTTTGGATTAAAAAATGCACCTGCATTATTGTCTCAAATTGTTGTCAAAACATTTCAAGAATATATCTATAAGACCATGGAAGTATACTTTGATGATTGGACAATATACTCCATGTTAAAGGATCATTGCAAATGGATCAGACTTATGTTGGAAATATGTCGACAGATTCAACTCTCCCTAAACATCAAGAAATGCATATTTGTGACCCCCATAGGGATATTATTAGGGCACGGTGTCTGTAAGGAAGGTATTAAGGTTGACTTTGCAAAGATCAAAATTATCCTTGACCTAAAACCACCAGTAAACCCAAAACAAGTCAGGGTGTTACTTGGCCACACAGGCTATTACAGAAAATTCATAAGATATTATTCAGATATGACCTATCCTCTCGAAGAACTATTAAGAGAAGATCAATAGTTCAACTGGACAGAGGAGTGCCACATATCATTTGAAAAATTAAAAAGAAAACTAGTCGAAGCACCAATCCTAAAGTTTTCAAACTGGTTGATCAAATTCCATGTTCATATTGATGCATCAGGCCTAGAAATAGGCGCAATATTAACTCAACCAGGAGATGATGGAATGGATTATCCTATAGTTTACAGTAGTAGAAAATTAAACAAGGCTGAGAGAAACTATTCGACAACAGAAAGAGAAGCACTAGGAATGGTCTTTGGACTAAAAAAATATCGACATTATCTCCTAGCTAACCCATTTATATTTTATACATACCATCAGGCCTTGAAGTATCTTGTCAATAAACCACTATATCATGGAAGGATCTGTTGATGGCTACTTCTCTTCCAAGAATTTGAGTTCGAAGTCATTGTCTGACCAGGAAAGTTAAATGCCGGTCCTAACCATTTATCCTGAATCAACACAAGAGAAGAACTGACAGGAGTTGATGATGACTTACCTTATGCACATTTATTTTGGATAGAAGCAGTTCTAGAAAAACTAGAAGAAATAGCTCAGTTCTTGGAAGATGGACATGCACCAAAAGGAATGAGTACAAAGAAAAAGAAGATCTTAGCTATGAAGGTTGCACCCTACAGTCTTATAAATGGATTTTTATACAAAATGGGATTAGATAACATCCTTTGAAGGTGTGTACTAGAACATGAACGAGAAAACATTATGCATGAAGCACACTATGGACCTGCAGGAGGACATTTTCAGGCAGGCACAACTGCAAAGAAAATCCAACAATCAGGGTTATGGTGGTCGACACTCCACAGAGATTGCAAAAATTTTGTTAGTAGATGTGACAGATGTCAATGACTAGGTTGACCCCTGCCTAGCACAGAAATTCCTTTGATATCAGTAAACCTAAGTTTGACATTTGAAATATGGGCCATAGACTTCATAGGACCATTTCCTATACCAGGAAAAAGGACAAGTGCAAGGTATATCATAACTGCAGTCGAATATGTAACTAAATGGACAGAAGCTGCACCAATTGACACATGTTCTAGTGAGATAGCTGCTAACTTTATCTATGAAAATATCATCACTAGATTTGGATGTCCACTAACTCTGACTAGTGACCAGGGAACACACTTCATCAATAGAACTATCGAAACCCTAATCGACCAGTTCCAAATCGACCATCGTCGGAGCACAGCATACCATCCTCAGTCAAATGGAGCAATTGAAGCATTTAATAAAACATTAACAAGAGGACTAACCAAAATATGTAATGCTAAGAAGGACAAATGGGATGAGAAAATACCTGCAATATTATGGGCATACAGAACAGCATATAAATGCTCGATCGACCAAACTCCTTTTCGACTAGTCTATGGACAAGAAGCAGTAGTTCCACTACACTTCTGACAACAGACACCTATCATCGTAGAAATATTACATGTTGATGTCGAGCAAGGAAGAAAGGACCGACTATTACAACTAAGCAAACTTGAAGAGCACCGACTAATGGCAATACAACATCAAGAAATCTAGAAACAACAACAGAAAGCATGGCACGACCAAAACATCAAGAACAAAAACTTGTCGGTAGGAGACCTTGCTTTACTATATAATAGTCAAGTAAAAGGTAAACCTAAAAATATCCACACATAATGGATGGGACATTACGTTGTCGAAGAGATAAATCCCAATGGATCAGTCCGACTAAGGACATTACAGGGCATAGGCGGGAGCAAAAACGAGTCGACCAAAGAAGGCTAAGACTACGACAACACCTGAAAACATTGTCGACCTGGTGTCTACACCTCCACCCCCATCACTGATGAATATAACCAAGGAAAAAGTACTGGCACCGTAGTCAGTAATCCCCCTCGAATTATGCAAAAGTGTGATGTCGGAAGAGGTAAAGGAAAAATTCGACAAAGATAAAGATTTGTAGGCATTCATTGAGAAACTGCCTGAGTTATTTACGTCAGCCCAGAAGATATCTACAAAAGCACCTCTCTTCACAGTTGGAGGATACCAACCAGGACCCGAAGCCTAGTCCAAAACCTTTGTAACCATCACGTCAACTTTTGAGATAAATCCCAACAAGGAAGATGAAGTGGTTGCATGTCGGACCTTAATTATCACCCCGACCGCACCTCAAGACAACTCACCAGCCACTGCCCCGACTGGAGGAGAAGAAAATGAAGAGGACATAGCCCAAGAAATTAACCAAATGTTCTCCAACTTAGACTCACCTCCCCGCCCCGACAATCCACCACTCACCCACACTTCCCCCAAACCAATCACCCCCAACCATTCGCCAACACCATCTCCACCACCACCACCACTACCCCTCGACTCAGAGCAAGGCCCACCACAACCAGCTGCATCCAAACAACCAGAAGTGGTAGTCATCCCACCTCCCCACCCAAAGAAACCAGCAGCCACTATCCCACAAACCAAAAATCCTGACTCGACTATTACAGGTACATAGGTGTCGACACAAGAAAAAAAAGAAAAGCATAAGAAGAGGAAGGAGAAACAGAAGAAGGAGTATCATGGATAACAATCAAAGGTCCAAATCAGATTGAAGGATGCAAGCTCCCTAACTGACCCAGAGCTAGGACAACTCCTCAAGACCCTAGCAGGTGAAGCAAAGATGAGGAGTGAGAAAAGAAATAAGGAAATCGACGACAAGAATGCAAAACAAGTTGAGTTCCTCACCAAATGTCGAAACCTGGCCCATTCCATCCTGTCGGGCCCCATAAAGGTCAATACGGACACACCACTCGAAAGGGCATATCAGCTATTTGAGAGCATGGTGTCAACACTCCAAGCTCACATTTAGGAAAAAAAGGAGGAACAAAAAGAAGAAACTGCCCGACTACCAATGGCATAGCACACTGCCTTCATTAAAGCTATAAAGTGCTACAGGATCGCATGGAAGAGTCTATCATAACTGAAGAAATACTGAGAGACTGGCCTGCTTACTATGGTCAAGTCTATCAGCAATCTTGGCAGACTCGACAAGGGATCTAGGAATTGGAAAGCCAGAAAACCACTGAGGAAGCACTAAGGACCACAATAAAAGAACAAATAGTGCTTGAAACAGCCAAACTGTAGAGACTAGAGAGGGAAGCACATCAGTGGGTGCAGCAAGCTATCCCCAATTTAGAAAAGGTTGACATCATCTATCCACAAATGAAATGACTTATAGAGACTGCAGAAGAGAAGCACCAATTTATGGGTCCCAACATGGAGAAGATAGCAGAAGTCTCCATATCAGAAAAGATGTCAATCCTATCGATCCTGACCACACTTACCATTGACATCCAGAAAAATTTGCAAAGTTGGTCAGATTTTCAACATAACCTCGCAGTAACAGCACCATCCATTGTCTAATTCTGTATACAAAAGAGACTGACCATCAAACTTCACAGCCCATGAAGACAAGGCTAAACATAGTAACTATTGAGACCAACAAAATTTTTGTACCTCCCTATTTCTTCGTGACAAAGAAACATTTTGTTCATGGGGGAGATGTAGAAGGAGCAAGTTGATAAGTTGACTTGAACGATGGCTGCCTTAGTCGATTAGCTGACTAAGTCGATCAACCAACTTAGTTGATCAGCCGACTAAGTCGATAAGCCGACTAAACTAGAGATTAGGTCGTCCACCTAAGGTCGCGTCGGTTCACCGAACCGAGAAGTAGTTATTTTGTAACTATTTTGTAATCATATATATAAGGTTGTTGAGCTAGATGAGAACTTAGTTCAGTTCTCTGTGTTGTATGGACTCATTCGTATAATATAATCTGTTAATTCACCTATTTGTTCTTATCTCTTGTCTCTGTTTTATATGTATGTTTTAGTATATATTATTGGTAACCTTATGTTGTCTGTGAGATTACAACAATATGTTTAGAATGGGTTTATATTATATCAGTTTCAATTCAAGAATCTTAGGAAGCCAAATCTGAGTGTACATGTGAAATTGGCCAAATTGGCCTCAATCCCCCCTGTGTGGGCCAAACTCGCTCCAAATCATTCCAAATGGTCACAAATGGTGGTGTGGACATGGCTGAAGTGTTTTGTAGCAATCATGACTCATTTTAATGCATGTTTTTTCCAAATAAGGTGAGTGGGAGGCTCAAGGTGGGAATTAAATGCTCCAACAGTCTAAATGTTTGGCTAAAAACACCCCTGGCACTCCTAGTCAACCACAATTCTTCAATTCAAGGAATGGAAGCACACCTGTCATAAATTAGGGTGCACATGTGGATCTTGACTAATATGGAGATATCCTATAGGTGTGAAAGCATCAAATTAACTAGTTATTATGCTGGATTAACTTCCCTAATTCCAAACTATAACATATCATTGCATAAATGCAATTAACATTGGATATAGATTTAGAATAAGGAACTAAGAGGTGGATTATTGTTCTAACACCCCCCCTTAACCATAAATTATTAAAACTCATGAAAATATTATGGGAGGCCTTGGCAACAAAGGCTCAAGTCACCTCAATACAAACAGAAATTTTATTTGTCCATGTAAAATGAGGAAAAGAAGGAAAACATCAAGGGACAAAACCTCCCCTCAAGAATGGACATGGGGCTGAAAACCTGCAAAAAATACTAGCAATCACTATCCATCACTCACTCCAAGCAAATATCTCAAGTGGGTGAATTTCTTCTCAGTAAAACACTTGGTGAATATGTCGGCAGTTTGCTCGGTGGATGGGCAATGCTGCAAGGAAAACACTCTATCATGCACTGAGCCCCGGAAGTAGTGCATATGGATCTATATGTAATTTTTTCTCTACCTATGAAATATATCAGTATATATATTGATGGCACTTTTATTTTCCACTCAAATTTTTGTAGTACAATCAAATGCAACACCAAACTCTTGAAGAATTCCTTGCAACCAAACACACTGTGTGGCTTCATTCACTGATGCCCTGTATTCAGCCTCTGCTGAAGAAAGAGAAATTGTGTGGTGTTTATTACTAGACCATAAAATAGTACCTACAATAAGCATGAAATCAAAACCTTAAGTTGAATTTCTGTCAGTGGGATCTCCAGCCCAATCTGAATCAGAAAATCCAACTAGTTCAAGTGAAGAACTAGCTGCATAGTGTACCCCAAAACGCTTTGTTCCTTGGACATATTGGAGGATATTTTTGGCTCAATTCCAATGGAGCACAAGTGGCTAGTGAAAATACCTTTATACAGCACTTATAGCATAATAAAAATCAGTTATGGTATGTGTAAGGTACAGCAAACTACCAACTAGTTGCGTGTACATTGTACAATCTACCAAAGGAGAATCACCAAATTCACCTAGTTTTATGCTAGAAATAAAATGGAACTTGGATGCCTTACAATCAGACATCTAGATATTTATTAGCATGTCTGAAGCATACTTAGGTTGACTCAGCATGATTCCTCTTTCATATTTCTCAATTTCCAATCCTAGAAATTGTTTTAGCAATCCTAGATTTGTCATTGCAAACTCATTGTGTAGGGATGCCTTGATTGATCTAGTTTGGTTGTTGCAACTCCCTGTAATTAAAAGGTCATCTACATACAGTACAATAAATTGAAATACAACACCATTTTTATACAAATATACATTTTTATCATATTTGCATTGAATTAAACCAATTGAGAGCAAGAAACTATCCATTTTTGCATACCAAGCCCTAGGGGCTTGCTTGAGTCCATAAAGTGATTTCTTCAACCTGAAAAAAAGTGAAGGATCCTCTTGGAAACATTCAGGTTGATGCATGTAGATATATTCATGTATTTCACCATGTAATAATGCACTCTTGACATCCATATGGTGCACTTTCCAACCTTTACTAGCTGCAATTGCTAGAACTAGTCTTATTGAATCCATCTTTGCAACCAATGCAAAGGTTTTGGTGTGGTCCACACCTTGGACTTGAGAGTATCACTTAGAAACCAATATGTAATTTTACTTGCAATCTGAATCATCTGCATCAATTTTGGTTCGAAATACCCACTTGCATTGCACAAGCTTCCTCTTGGGAGGAAGGGGAACCAATTCTCGTGTTTCATTCTCTTGGAGAGAATTGTATTCATATTGCATTGTTGATTGCCACCTTCGATCATTACAAGATTCCTAATATGAATTTGGATCATATCCAATAATCATATAACATTTTTCAGCAATATCACTTTCATTTTCATAGGAAGCATTGTGAATTTGGGATCTTGTCTTCCTAGGCTCTAGGGGATTGCCTATCAACTCCCCTGCAGCTTGTATGATTTTTTCAGCCCACTTGGGACTTGAAGGTAAGTCATATACAGAAATTTTCTTCAGCCATATAATTATCATAATTATCAGAAAAAACATATATTTAATCATTACTCACTTCATCAAGGTGTTGGGGAGAAGAGCATTCACCCGGTGTAAGCTCAAAATCGGGTATTGGTTCCTCTTCAAATTGCACACTTCTCTCAATGAAACTCTTGAGGGTGGATGTGTCAAATAGATTATAACCCTTTGTTTCCTCACCATAACCAACCATTATACATTCCTTTCTCTATGGTTTCAAATTCTTCCTCTTTTCTGATGGAATTCGAGCCCATGCTCTTTATCCAAAAATTCTAAAATTTGAGACATTTGGTTTATGGCCAAACCATGCCTCGTAGGGAGTTTTTCCTTTGACTGATTTATGGAATTCTCTGTTATGTATATATTCAGAATATTTTATAGCCTCATCCCATATATTGGGACTTGGATCCCTTTCCTCAATCATGCATGTGGACATCTCTTTGAGATATCTATTTTCCCTCTCTGCCACACCATTTTGTTGTGGTGTGTAGGGGGTTGAATGCTGCATTTGAATGCCACATTACTCACAAATATGATGCAGATTTTTATTGAAATATTCTTTACCATTTTTAGTACTAAGTATTTTTATCCTATTCCAATTTTTATTCTCCACTAAGTCCTTCCAAATATTCAATTTCTCAAATACTTCATATTTCAATTTTAGGAAGTATACCCAGTAGAATCCTGAGTAGTCATCAATTAAGGTGAGTGCATACCTGTTATCAACCATAGGAGGGAGTGGGAAGAGGGACAATGAGGTCTGAATGTACCAATCCATGAGTTTGTGTGGCTCTCCTTGACTTCCTCTTCTCATAGTTGTGCTTTGGATGCTTCCCAACTACACAGCCAATGCAAGATCCATTTGAAGATTTGATTGAAGGAAGCCCTTCCACCATCTCATCCTTGTTTAGTGCTTGAAGATACTTGTAGTTCATGTGTCCAAATATTTCATGCCATATCTTAGAGGTTTTGTTGGAATGAGAGAGGAGCACTTGGTCACTGGAACTAGGAAGAAAATTTGAGAACTTGTACATCCTTTCTTGGTGGTATACATACCCAATTGCCACAACTTGGTTGCAGGATATTTCTGCTATCTCTACCAAGTCAAGAGTAAATGTTGCTCTCTTGGATTCTCCTGTATGGTTCATTTTATATACTAACAACAAATTTGCTTCCAAATATGGTACATAGAGCACATCACTGAAATAACCATGCTCCAATTCAATCCTACCAACTCCTTTGGTCTGGATTTCAGAGGCATCTCTCATTCGAACAACTGGGCCACTATTCGAATGCATAGAGGAGAAGAGCTCTCTGGTGGAAGCCATATGTCTATATGCCCATGAATCAATAATGAAGGTGGAGGAATTAGAAGTACCTGCTACCAAGGCATGGAATTTCTCCTTGTTTTCTAAACTTGAGGTGCCATCTTTCTTCCTTGAACCATCTAGCATAGGGATGTTGTTTTTCTTTAGCGATTGTGCCATTTGATCAATGGTTTTCGTCATGCAGGATCTCTCTGGATGCCATCCCTTGTGGCAATATGTGCATTTGGTTTTGTCTTTCCCCTTCTTTTCCTTCTCCTTAGGAGGATTTGAATGCCCATTGCTAGTTTTGGGTTTATTAGGTTTCCTCTTCTATGACTACTTTGAATTCTTTTCCTTTTGCTTTCCCTTGGAGGCATTTGAAACACCCATTGCCAAAGCTTGATATTTGCTAGATTTAATGGTGCCTATTTGAACTAGTTTGTCCTGATCCTAGGTGAGGGATTCCATGAAGCTAGCTAGTGTTGGCATTTTCCAATTTCAAACTGTCAATTTGTCAGAATGAAAGGTGCTACAAACACTAAAAATTCTGGGCCTAACTTCGAAAGGATGGACAGTATTAGTTGATCCTCCTTCTTCTTAGTTCCACATTGCTTTATTTGAAGTACTAGAGACTTGAACTTCATGAATAACTCCTAGATAGTTTCAAAATGTACTGGGCTCAGGCTTATGAGCTCATTTTCAAGATGATGTCCTCTCAATTCATCAGTTTTCCCAAAGAGAGATTCTAGTTTAACGCAGACTTCATTTGGGGTTGTAAAAATATCTATATGAAATAATAGCTCTCTTGAAATACTTAGGCATAGCAATACATAGGCTTCATCAAGTTTTCTGAAGTACTTAGACTTCTCTATTGCAGATTTTGGCTCCACTTCTATGCCCATGGTAACCCTGTAGAGACCCTTAGATATCAATTCAATGACCATCTATTCCTTCCATTCAAATAAATTGAAGGGATTGAGGAAGATGTGTTTCTGATCCATCTTTGCTTGCGCCAATGGTGAGAATTTTGTTGAAAGTCCTGCAAAAATGCTCAATTTTATCTAGAATCTCTCTCAAAAATGCAGCTCAAACACTCAAGATTGATCTGCAACTCCACTCAGATCTGATGCCATGTGATAATTTTGATCTAAATCAAGATCTAGGGGCCTAAGAGAATCTCACAAATCAAATTACTTGCAAAAACCAGAAAAAAAATAAAATTAAAAATTAAAAATAAAAATAAAAAAATAAAAAAAAATGAAAGACGAACAATTTTACATACATAGTGTGAGTAGAAACTAGATATTATTTGACTGTCTAACATGTTAATATGTTTAGAACAGGTTTATATTACATTTGGTTCAATTTGAGAGACTTAAGAAGCCAAAGCTGAGTGTACATGTGAAATTGGCCAAATTGGCCTCAATCCCCCCTAGGTGGGCCAAACTCGCTCTAACAGCCCAAATGGTCAAGAATGGTGGTGTGGACGTGGATGATGTGTTTTCTAGCAATCATGACTCCTTTTATTGCATGGTTTTTCAAAATAAGGTGAGTGTGAGGCTCAAGGTGGGAATTAAATGCTCCAACAGTCCAAAATTTGGACTAAAACCACCCCTAGCACTCCTAGTCAACCACAATTCCTCAATTCAAGGAATCGTAGCACACCTGTAATAAATGAGGGTGCACATGTGTATTTTTACTGAGATGGAGCGCTCTTGTATGTGTGCAAGCATCAAATTAACTAGCTTATTATGCTAGATTAACTTCCCTAAGTCCAAACTATAGCATATCATTGCATAAATGCAATTAAAATTGGATAAGGATTTAGACTAAGGTACTAAGCAGTGGATTATTTTTCTAACACTATGCTATAAATAACAAGAGACTAGAAGATGTGGATGCATAATATCTCACATGGGAAATAATATAGGTTGTCCTAGCAGGAAAAATCCTGGTGAATCGGGATGCTTAGATGCAATCATTCCTGTACGTTTTCCTTGTTAAGATTACATATGATTAGCTATATTCCAAAACAATAGCATATGCAGGATCACTAAAAGAAACAAAATCACAAGATAGACATGGATGTATCCTGGGAAACCCTCAAGGGGAAGAAAAACCAACAAAACTTCGTCTATATAGATGTATCAAAAGTACAAAGATAAATCCTCAAACAAGTGCTCCTTCTCCTTACTAGTATGTCTCTCTCTCTCTCCTATGTGCTATAAATAATTGAGTGTGTGTGTTTGAGGAATGCACCTCCTCTATTTATACTCTTTATTTCACTTGACTTTTTCCCTAATCAATTCGGCCCCAACAAACTTACTAGGGTGACTTCACCTAGGAAGACACAAAACAATATTATATGATATTCAAGAGGGTTCTATTGACCCGACTTACAATGGAGGCATAACCTCATGACTCTATGATGACCAAATACAATAGTAACATCTCGACGAAGAAATAAACATATACGATAGGTTATATCAATAAAACACATTTAGAATACTCTTTGAAGTTACAATATTTCAACACTCCCCCTTAACAATAAAGGTATTCTACTAACAATTAAAACATCAACTGTAGGAGCAAGGAGAGAGAGAATCTTCAGCAACATCAAGGTGATACATCTATACATCATTGGAAATTTTCAATAATCATCAGCAACTAGAACATTTATTGGAACATCTTCAATATCTTCAGTACTTGAACATCATCTTCTACAGCACTAAATATTCATCTTTGATATTCCTCTTCTACAGCACTCGATCACTCGATCCTTTGTAGTTATTAGATCACTTGATCCTTTGCAGCAACACTCAGTCTTCATCTTCTACAAAACTCAATCACTCCATCCTTTTTAGTTCTTTGATTTCTAGATCCTTTGCAGCAACAATCGATCTTCATCTTGATCAACAACATCAGCAACAACAATATAACCTGCATCAAACATGATCCAATTATAGGATGATCAATCCCTACCACTTTAGGATATAGGTACAAGGATGATGCAATCTTGAACAACTTGCGGGATGGTCAATCCCTCTCACTTTAGGACTGATA
>LPNX010092064.1:486544-557393 GCA_001517045.1 Pseudotsuga menziesii | reverse complement strand
TTTTCCTCAAATGAAAACTCCTGAATCCTATTCAGCTGAATGAATTCTTCCTGGAGTAAAAACTGAGCAGCCTGAGCTCTCTTCATTGAGTACTTTTAAAGATTGCCTACGTCTTAATTGGGATAACTGTCATTTAATGAGCCACCTGCCCACATTCCACTTTCTTGGGGAATCATGACCCCAAATATAGGGAAGTTGCCACCTGCAACTTAGGAAGTGCTTGAGGATGCTGCCACTTGTCCTTTGCCTCTCCACCTAGTTCCAATATCCAGTTTGACCAGTAACCTCTTTTAACAGCTCTCCCATACTGTTGTCTCCATAATATATTTATTATTAATAAAATATTTTCAATTACACTCCATAACTGTTGACTCTGCTGAGTCATCAATCCTTACTTAGGATTAAGTTTAACATAATGTCTCAAAAAATAAAATAAAACAATTACATAATTTCACAAAATTGGGGTATGTGACAAACACTGATCTAATGTGTGCCCAGTCTTTCCACAACGCTTGCACTGCAAATCTGATTTTTTGGTGAAGTTATTTCTGCCTCCTCTGCCTCTGAAGTTTCTTCTTCCTCGTCCTCTTTTGTTGCTTTCTCCTTTGGCATGATCTTTGGATTGGTCTTTGGTGTGGTTCTTTGCTTTTTGAGCAAATCAAAGTGATTCTCTAGTAGGCTCAGTTGTCTTCTTACCAAATGCTTTCTCTCTGTCAGCTATCTTTTCTACCAGGGTGTCAAATGTTAGTGATTTGAACTTGTCACTAGCTTGCAATGACTCAAGATAGTTGGAGTGAGTAGGATACAAAGATTTTACAAATGCTGCAAGAGGAAGATCTGGTTTCATACCAGAGGCTTGAATCTTGTGCATGATGGCTTTGATTTCAGAGGAAACTAACATAGGATCATTGTCTTTTACTTCAAGACTGAATAATTTTAACATTAGTTGAATAACTTCCATTTCAGAGTGTGAGTCATACAGTTCTTTTAATGTTTTTAATGATTCAAAACATGATTTTGCAGGCAATATGTGTTGGCTCACCTCTTCACTAACAGTGGCAGTGATTACAGCACATATTTCCTGAGCCACTTATGGGATGGTCAATCCCTATCACTTTAGGACATGATTCCAAGGATGATGCAATCCTAAGCCACTTACGGGATGGTTAATCCCTCTCACTTTAGGAAATGAGTCCAAGGATGATGCAATATTGGTCTTTCATAAAGATAAAAGTCTACGTATCACTTTTAGGACTAGTGGCCATATATTATGCAATCCCACTGCAACATCATCAACCTGCTCCCCCAATTTGAGGAGGGTCCACATCATCAACCAGACCCCCTTTTTTTTAGGAGGGTCCATATCATCAACCTGCTCCCCGTTTTTTCGAGGAGGGTCCATATCATCAACCTGCTACCCCTTTTTTAGGAGGGTCCATATCATCACTGTTCCTCCTTGTTGGGCCTCGGGGTAGTAGGTCATAATTCATGTGAAATTATGCCTAAGTAAGAAGAAGGAGTATAAAAGAGTAAGAGGAATGATCTATGACAGAGGAAGGACCTACAACAAAGTAAGGAGCATCAAGGAAGGATGCTGCGACAGAAGAATAAAAGAGAAGAAGAAGAGAAAGAGAAGGTGCGAGATGAGGAAGCTGCGCCAGATGAGTAATCCATGGTAGAAGGATAGAACGATATACAATATGACATGGCTGAATATCCACGAAAGCAGGCGTGTAGATAGTGTAACGGCCGAAAAGTGACAGTAAGGCATAACACTGAGAAAGTGACAGCCCTTAGCGATATTAGGTACAAGCTCAGTGGAGCCAGCAGAAACCACATGCATGAAGGCATCTTTCTAAGTCAGGTTGATAGTGCCTTTTGTTATGTGTTGCTAGAATAGGAAAGACAACCTGTTGGCTGAAGATAGTAAGTCGGTTGGGACAGTGACTGAAGAAGAGTCTATAATGAGTATGTTAAAGTCTATATTGAGTCAATATTGGGTCTGTAACAAGCATGTATGGGATCTGTATTCAGTCTGGAATAAGGCTATAAAAGAAGGAATCCAAAATGTAGTTGGGTTAGACATATACCTAGTCGGTTTTAGTTGATTAGCCGATACAGTATTTTGAGTAACCTCTAGACTCTTGGAAAAGACGCTTGAGCTAGACTGGAGATAGGCAGTTTTTGGTTAATGACTCTGGATCATTGAGTGCATCAGAGTAGTTGTTCTGCAACTGAGTGTGCAGACAAGTAGAGAAGGTTGAGTCGATCCAGGCTATGTGCGGATCGCTAGTCGGGTAGAGTAGAAAGAGAAAGAGATAATATCAAAGAGGATGAGAGGGAGGAAAGGTTTGTAAATATAGAAGAGATAAGATCTTGAACAGACTCTGCAGCTTTGTGTGCAGACAAAAAGTACATCTATTTCCTCATGCCAGATGAATAGCACCTTGTGTTTTTTTCCCAGATGGGTTTCCACGTTATATGATGTTATATGTGTGAATGTTTAGTAGCTTAGTATATGCATAATGATGTGTTGAATGACTGGTTGATTATTTGATTACAATTAGATAAATGAATGACTGTTGCATTTATTAATGAGCATGCTTATGATGTCTATTCATTGTTAGTTCACTTAAGTCACATAAAGAAGGATTGGATGATAGATTGCTATGAAAATAATGTGCATACAAGTAAACCACCATCCCAGTATTCATTGGAAACCTTGGAGAAAAGCCAAGGTACTAAATCACCCTCCCGCACCAACTGCAAAACCGTGGTTCTGGTAGTTACCCATAAAACTGAGATATCTCAGGTGAAACGACATCTGTGTCCTAGGTGCTGTCGGTTGAGCTTCACTCCGTCAGGCCGATATCTTGGTATTTTTATTGCTGAGCAGAAGGGATTGAACCTGGGTCTAGGGGAAGAGAGAGGGACGAAATCCAACAAATGGTTTCATTGTCGGGACCTTAAAGTGCGTGGTGAGGGATATGTTGTGGCAACCCACGAAACCGAAAATCCAAGACTAGGTGGATTTCAAAGAGCTATAGTTTGCATGAAAAGAAAGTGAAGGATCCCGAAGGAACCCAATAGAGTGGTTGGGTGGGTACATTTATGAGATTTTCTTTTCTGATTTTCCCTTCGTGTTGCATGGGTGGGTGTGTAAACTAGCAAGCCAACAAAGGAATTTCCAAGGAGGAGAACCGAAAGAGTGTAGTCCTTACTTGATCGAGCGGCTAAAAAGAGTAAACAACCCTATATCAAGGGTTATGGATTTTTGGGTAGATAGTATCCTGGAAGGATATATTACTAAGTTTGTTGTTGACACAATAACCTCATGCAGTGAGGCAGAGCGAAAATATTTTCGAGGACCATGCAGCAGATACCTATCCTCTTTAAAGACGTTGATAAAATGTTTTTATGTGAAAAAGGAAATCTGCAAATGATAGAATGAATAACAAAGGGTGGGTATGTCTCAATAGAGCCCTAGAGTGAGATGTTCCCAGGAGAAAGTGAAACTTAACTAGAACCAGGATTTTTAAGAAGCAAAAGAAGATTCAGATTTGGTAAAAGAATAAAAACTATGTTAGAACGACAAAGTTGAAGCACAGATTGAGAAGAAGAAGGCTAAGATTTTGTATCATACTTAGATGAGGGATCTTGTGACGAAGAGGAGGAATATCCACCGATATTAGAAGGTGAAGAGGAGTCATAAGAGTCGACTGAAGCTTGAGAATAAGAATGTGTGTGCAACTCATCTATACTACCAGAGGTAAGATTGTAAGACTTGTATCCAAGTGATTCTGTAAATACAAGTACTATTAACATTTTAAATAGTAGGCAACCCAGGCCCTTTGGGTGGGGGAGGAGTGATACTCTTCCCCTCTGGCTCCTTTTGATCCTCCTATGCCTGGGGATTGGGAGTAGATTCTAACAACACTGCTGAATTTTACGCTCTGTGGCAAGGTCTCAGGCAAGCTCTTAAGCTAAACATTTGAAAACTCTTTGTTTTTGGTGACTCTAGAATTGTTATGCAGGCCATTTGCACTAAGTCTTGTCTTTCTAGCCTCCTGTTGAAGCGTATTTACCAGAAAATTCTGAGCCTAGCTGGTAAGTTCCATTCCTTAAGCTTCTTTCACATTTTACGTCATCTTAATAGTGCTGCAGACCATGAAGCCAATCATGCCACGATCCTGATCAGGGGCACTATTATAGAAAATGGCTCTGAATCCTACTGCGCCATCCCTTGATATTGCTAGATCTGCCCTCTTCATTTGCATTTGACTCTCCTTACCCTGGATCTTTTCGAATCTTGCCTCTCCCGATCTCTAGAATCACGTGGCTGCTTCCTCTCTCTTTGGTATGGTGACTCAGGTGTCCAAAGGTCACCTTCTGTTCTTCTTTTTTTATTACTATAATGCTAACCGTCATGGAAGAAAAGCATCTTGCCCCCTCTTATCGCAGATCCGTCTCCCCTCTAGCTCTGAAGGGGACCGTCTCCTTCACCTTCGAGCTGTGCAAAAGATTGTTTGTCTCTTCCTTAGAGGAAAATGGTGGGTTTAAAGTAGATTTCTTCCACTTTACAAAGACGCAGCAGTCAACTCTGCTGACCATTGATTTAATGTGGAGATCGCTGTCAAGATCTCTCTCTCCAAGATGGGTTCCCAATGACTCAAGGATGGCTCATCAAGCTCTTCCTTTGTTCAGTGTGGGTGCAGGACATTTCCTGCTTTCTCTTTGCAACGGTGTGGATCTTCTCGTTGGTTTTCAATTTTACTATTGGCGTTATAGTCTTCCTTGTTCCATAATGATTCTGCATGCAGACAGTCACTCTCCTCAGGCAGGCTGGAATTTTGATGGCTATGTCTCTATTTACTGGTCTCTGCTAGAGCAGTTGAATATGTCCAAGGATTCTAACTTTGTATCTCAGTCCCCGGAAGCTGTTTTCCCAGCTCTTTATTAATCTAACCATCAGTTATTGTCAAAAAAAAAAAAATTAAATAGTGGACTAGGAAGTTCGACTAGTCCAAATTTTGTTCCAACTGTACCACTACCAAATACAATGGCTGGAGCTGACATTAATCTCCCAATATTCAATGTAAATGTGTTGGAAGACCTAGAGCAGCATTGGTTTGTTTATGATGTTTTCTAGACTGTATGACAAATCCAATATGAGAACATCAAGAAGACATAAATGATCACGACGTTATGAGGTCGTGCGTTGGACTGGTATATGAAATTCTCAATAGTACCAGTAGGATTTGTCCCAAAGACACTCAACGATATCCAACTGGGGTTGATAGATGAATTAAAAAAGCTGAAGTCTGAATCACAATGCATCACAGAGATCAAAGAGATTAAGCAACTACCGACTGAATCTGTTTGGGACTTTGACTAAATATTTAAGACATTAATGGATAAAGTGAGTTTCCAAATCTCGAATGTGCAACACAAGGAATGGTTTATTTTTTCCTTGATACCAAATATCTGAACCCCATTGATGCAAGATAAACTCATGTCACAAATAGAGGATCTTGAAATTGCGATGAAGTTAGAATCATCGCCAGTTGGAGACACTGCCTCAGGAATGACGCAAATTCAATCGCAACTGGCCAATCTTACGCTGCAGCTCTAGGACATTAAAAGAGGAAACGAATTTTAGGAGGAACTATGGTGTACAATATGAAGAACAAAGGGACACCATAAAGATAATTGTTCGATGCTCATGAACTATGTCGCAGCAGGTGCGCCAAACCCACTAAACACCCAAGGAATTCCTTGGTGTAGAATATTCCATACTAGAGGTCACAAGTCCGAGGAATGCATGTACTTACAAAAAATTGTAAGTGCACCCACTAGTCTGTATTGAAAATTTTGTAAGTCAATAGGTCATGATGAGAAAGACTGCAGATCCCTTCAACTGCTGCAAGAAAAAACAATGCAAACCTACTTAATGAAAAATGATGAGCAAATGCAAGTTGAACAAGCACAACCTCAGTATCATCTTGCACAGTATCAACAACAACAATATCCTCAACCACAATACCAGCAGAATTAGTATCCTCAACAACAACAATACCCTCCAAAAAGAGGGGTGTAAATTTTAGAGGTCGAGGAAAGCAACCAGGAGGAGGATTTGGTCGAGGAAGAGGCCAAATCGTATGTTATAATTGTGGGTATCCAGGACATTTTTTCAAAGATTGTAAAAGTCCTACAAAACATTTTACATATTGTAAAGCATTTGATCACACTATCGAACAATGTTTGCAACTTATTACAAAATGGTAGGCTAGAACTATCATTAACACCAACTCGGTGCAGAATCCAAATCTGAACCCCAATCCGAATATTCAGATGATTTCTTCATAACCAAGACAACCCAACATTTTTGTAGTCACGAGAGGAGGTGTTGTGATGAGAGAAGAACAAAATATGCAGCAAGGACAACCATTGGTAATACCTGCAGCACAAAAGAAAGCTCTGCTAGATGTCCAACAAGAGAAAACAATTCTTCTTGAAGGTGTGGCAAGGCTTTGTTGATACCAATCATTCGTCGACATCTAGACAAGTTAGAGCTATGCTCAAATGATTTGAACAACTAATCAAGAAGCCACCAATGAAAAAGGTTAGTAAGCTTAAATAATTTTTCAAAATTTGTTTAGCACTAATCCATTATAAAGATGTTGTCACAGAGCTAAAGGCACTCATAGAAGAGACCACAGAAGACATGCGACCTGAAAAAAGAGTTAATCACATTGGGAGGAAAGTGAACATAGGTCAAGAACTATGAATGAATGCGCATATAGGAGATTATGATATGGACTATATAATATTAGACTTGGGCTCATATGTCAATATATTGACAAGACAGACATAGGAGAGAGTGAATGAGTCGCGACTAGACCGGTCTCCTATTTAGCTAAGTCTTGCAAACCAGTCGAAGGTGCTACCAATCGGTAGGTTTAACCAAGCACTTTTGGAAGTCAAAGGCATAAGAACATATGCCAAATTCAAAGTTACTGACATTGTCAATGACACAAACCCATATCCTTCACTTATAGGAATTGATTGGGAAATAGAAAACCACACTATTATAAACTTCAAGAAAAGGATCTTATCTTTCAAAGATTCTGAAATAAGAGTGGTTACACCCATTGATCCTCTTGAAGGACAGCGATATGTTGAGCATGTGCATAGCGAAGGGAAAGAAAATTATCTGGACCAGCTGTATAACATCATGTCTTCAAAAGAAGACTATATTAAACCAACAACTGATGGAAACCTAACTTAGTGAAGTGTAAGCTTGTGCAAGTCTGACTCAGGGGATGCTCTAGAAAATTGGTAGGATATGTTGCATGAAGTCTCCATGTGCAGATGTGCAAGAGTCATAAGATTTGTTCGAAGGGTGGGATTCGAAGTAAGTGCGTTTCCTACATATGAGGGATTGCCTAACCTTGCATCTTTTTTGGAAGAATTTGAAGAAAATGACATAGAATCACAGCGATTGTCCACTTTGGACTATGTGTTGAAGGCTATGCCCGCTAGATGGTGGAGTACATGCCAACAATCTATCTCCAAATGGCCATAATGTAGGAGACTAATGGAAAACAAATTTGGAGAGGAGATCAGTTATTTTGATCAAAAGTACACAGGATTGACAAATCCTACAAAACATATTGATCACTATCATGGGATTTGGAAAGAATATTCACTACAAGAATGGGTTCATTGATTCATCCACACTTTGGAAATCATCTCAAGAAGTTGGTACACCTCAGAAGATCTACGACGAGGAACCATTGAATGGGAAAGATTAGTTGTAATATTTACCTAGAAATTTGAATTTGAAAGTGCACAGCCAACCATGGATGTTGTGTTAAAAGTCATTAAGGAGAAGATATTTGAAGAAATATCAGTTGCAGACACAAACTTTCATCAATGCAACATGACCACACACAGCTAGATCCAGTGCTATAATCTCACAGAAGATCCAAATGACGATGACCCACTTGAGATAAATATACCTGAGTCAGAAGGTATACGCATAGTAGAGGTAGCTGCTATAACTACTCACCAGTTTTTAAAACCTATCAAAATTTAGAAAGTAAATATTGGGTCCAAGGGAAACCCAAAGTTCGCTAATATTGGAGATTACCGGGATGACGAGACTGTGGGAAAAATAACTGACTTATTACATGAATTTCAGAAACTGTTCCCCACAAAGTTCTCTTAAATAAAAGGCATAGTTGGAGACCTTCGTAAAATCAAGATACCCCTAAGGCCTAATGCAAAGTCGCTCAAACAAAGGCCATACAAATTAAACATGTGCTACAAAGAGAAAGTTAAAGCTGAACTTGATCAAATTCTAGAAGCAAGCGTAATAGACCCGATTGAAGAATCAATATGGATTAGCCCGATTGTAGTACAATACAATAAAATATCAAGAGAATTCAAGATCTGTGTTGATCTCAGGAAATTAAATTACACTTTCTTGCACAATCTATTTCCAACTCCATTTATAGATGAAGTATTGGAGAATGTTGGAGGACAAGAAATGTATTCATTTACAGATGAATTCTCAGGCTACCATCAGGTCAAAATTTCCAAGAAACATCGCTACAAGACCACCTTTGCAATAGAGTGGGGATGCTACCAGTACACGGTAATGCCCTTTGGACTCAAGAATGCACCTGCAATTTTTTCTCAAATTGTCGTTGTTGCGTTTAAAGAGGTTATACACAAATTTATTGAAGTCTATTTGATGATTGGAGGGTATTTTGTCTTATAAAAGATCACATAGAGAGTCTTCGAATGATGTTACAATGATGCCGTCAGTACCAAATTGCCCTCAATTTGAGAAAATGTATTTTATGTGCACCTTTTAGGGCTCTGTTAGGCCGTGTAGTCTGTCATGATGGGATTTTGGTTGACCCATCCAAAGTCACCATCATCCTAGACTTACCACCACCTACCACAGTAAAATAGTTAAGAGAAACGTTAGGACATACGGATATTACAGAAAGTTCATCAAATGATATGCACAAGTAACAGCCCCAATGGAGAAATTGTTGAAAAGGGATACCAAGTTTTAGTGGACAGAATAATGTTAAGAGAGTCTGGATAAGCTGAAAAATAAAATGGCCACTACGTCAATACTCGTATTTCCAAATTGGAAAAAAAGAATTCCATGTTCATGTTGACGCATCCTCTGTTGTGCTTGGAGTGGTATTATTGCAACCAGGAGAGGGAGACATTGATCACCCCATTGATTTTTCCAGTAGGAAATTATCAATTGTAGAAAAGAATTACACCACAACATAGAGAGAAGGACTTGCAATGGTCTATGCATTGCAAAATTTCAGACATTATTTGCTGGGGGATATTTTTAAATGTACATTGACCAATCTCCATTGAAATATTTGGTCAATAAGCCAGTGTTGGGGGGGGTGATCTGTCGGTGGATTCTCCTCTTTTAAGAATTTGAATATGAGATAATTGTTCAACTAGGACAACTAAACTTGGGACCAAACCATCTCTCCATAATAGAGAATGGAGAAGAACCAACTAATCTAGAAGATAATATCCTTGATGCACAACTATTTTCCATAACCGCCTTAGATAATCAATATGAAGACATCATACATTTCCTCACTACGGGTTTTGCATCGGCCGAGTTCACAACAACACAAAAGAAACAATTAGTAACATGAGTTGCAGATTTCCAATTGATTGTTGGCCACTTATATAAACTGGGCCCGGATGAGATACTGTGATGTTGTACTTTTGAACATGAGCGCCCTATTATTTTAAGTGAAGCACATGTTGGCATCATAGGAGTGCACTATGCAAGAAAGGTAATGGTGCGCAAGATAGTATAGGCAGGGTTATGGTGGCCTACCATGAATGCAGATGCCTGATATTATTGTCGCAGTTGTGACATCTTCCAAAGAACAGGCAAGCCATCCAAAAGAGATGAAATGCCATTAGTTCCACAACTCACGTTATAGGAATTTGATAAATGGGTTGTTGATTTTTTCAGGAGTATTATTCCAGGGGGAAGCACACAGGGGCTAGGTATATTATCACTATGACAGATTACCTAACTCATTAGGTAGAAGCTACACCTGTCAAGGATTGTACTGCTGCAACAGCAGCAAAGTTTTTATTTGAAAATGTTGTAACAAGGTTCGAGTGCCCAAAGATATTGATTAGTGATCAAGGTATGCATTTTATTAATCAGATGATTGAGGAAGTAACTGATTAATTCCATATGCAATATAGAAGAACAACTCCATATCACCCACAAGCCAATGGAGAGGTCGAAGCATTTAACAAAATTCTAGAAAATGTACTAACTAAAGTCTGCAATACAAGAAGGGATGATTGGGACCAAAAACTTTCTGCAGTACTATGGGAATATCGCACAACATGTAAGAAGTTAACCGACCAAACACCGTTCAGGTTAGTATGTATGTTAACAGGAAGTTTCCATTCCTATGGAATACATTGTACCAAGCTTAAGGGTGGCGGTCATTACAGAAATGAAAGATGTTGATGTTGTTGAAGAAATATTACTTCAATTAATCCATTTGGAAGAAGAACGCTTCATGAAAGGATTCCATCAAAATGTAGAAAAACAAAGGCAGAAGGTATGGCATGATAGACACATTAAGAACAAGCAATTCTTACTCGGAGTCCTTGTTCTCATGTATGACAACAAATTTTTCAAACACCTAGGCAAGTTGAAGACACATTGATTAGGTCCTTATATGGTGAAGGAAAACACTGATGGAGGAGCAGTGAAATTGGAAAGATTAGATGGTATGGAATTAAGAGGGCTCATCAATGGGAGTAAATTGAAGCCTTATTTTGATAACTGTGACTAGGTCAAAAAAAATGGTGAATGATGAAAATGATGGTGATGATCACAACGACGACTAGGAGAAGAAAATAGTGTGACCTTCAAACAAGGCACGACGAGGGAAGTATGGCACTAAAAAAAAGGACACGTTGGCACAATTATGAGGATGGATTGTTGAGGTGACAAATATCAAATCCACAGACAACAAGGAAACTCGAGCATATTAGAGGAAACATTTAGGGTCACCTCCACCATTAATATCATGGCGTCATGGAGAAAAGGGGCGACGTAGTTGGCACCTCCACATAAGGATATGGACTAAGAACCCACATGATGATTCATGTTGTCATTATGCTACTCGATGATAGCACATGTGAATCATTGACAACCAGAGTGCTAGAACGACCCCAATAGTGATGTTTGATTCTCAGCTCGCATCCTTATAGTGCCACCACCAGAATAATTGTGACACATAGAATGAACAAAATCTTGTGGAGAAGTATGATGATTAAGTGTTTCAGTGCTAATGGCCCTGGGGTCCTGTCAAGGAAATTTTTATGGTTGTTTTGAGTAAGGAAAATGTTGTTGGATATGTTCCACTGAAGGCCAGGAGCTGCTTGGAGATCTAGCCAGTGTTGGGCCTCCATGCAAAAGAGGCTCCAGCTAGTTTGGTAAGGTTTCCAATGCAAATACCTTCTGGTGTCAATAAAATAAATGATATCTTAAAAGAGATGAGAACAACTGAAGAAGCAGTGGAAATAATTCAAAGACCAAAGGACATCCTGTCGAAGCCTTTGGACATAATTGCCAATAATTAATCACCACAGTGCATAGTTATATCCATTTCTACGAACAGTCGGTTTGAACGGATGTTCGAGCCAAGAGAAGAAGAAGAAAAGGCCAACGTCATCACCATCATCACTAGAAACTGCTTAATATATGGGAGGTAATGACGAATCCAAACACATTTTTCACTAGCATACCTTGAGGGAGGGAGGTACTACATATTGAGGATGACACATCTCACCAACACTGTACCAAAGAGACATATTGACTACATGCTGGACTGAGCAAGTGTCATGAGCTATGAGGCTTACCTAGATGTCACATACTCATTCATGGGTAATGCCATGGAATATTTTGAAGGGAGGAAGGAAAAACTTGGGACGAGCTGGAATTTAAAGCTAGAAATGTGGGCAATGAACATCAGTGTTACCGATAAGTCCTTTGCCCTCTTTGTCCTACCCCTACGTCCTACTCCACTGAGCAGTAAATTCATCCAGAAGCAGAAAAAAATGACAAGTATAAAAATGAGTTAGTTCTGTTGATGAATGAAACTGCCTTATTGATGTCTACAATTGCAAAAAGGATAGTAGTACCAGAAGAAAAAATCCTTCTGCCAGCTGAAAACACAGAAGGAACATACAGCCAAGCATAGAAGGAACATAAAATCAAACATAGAAGGAACATACATTCAAACATAGAGGGAACATAGTTCATCCTGTACACCAAACGGTGCATGAGGTAGCGGCATCTAAAGAAAGAGCCATGCCAGAACACTTCAGTTCCAACATGGTGGAGCACATGCAGAAAACAAGAGAAGTGTGTGCAAAAAAAGAGAAGTTGCTGAAAATTGTGGAGGATTTTCATACCAAAATCAGCGCAAGTCAGAACATCGAGGAATAGTTCGCATGGCTCAAGACGAGACACAGGTGAGTGTTGGGGGGTTGTTGGGCCTCAATATAGTAGGGAAGAATTCATGTGGAATTATTCCTAAGTAAGAAGAAGGAGTATAAAAGAGTAAGAGGAAGGAGCTATGACAGAGGAAGGGGCATCAAGGAAGGATGTTGCGACAGAACAAGAAAAGAGAAGAAGAAGACAAAGAGAAGGCACGGGATGAGGAAGTTGTTTCAGATGAGTAAGCCACGGCAGAAGGATAGAATGAGATATGAGATGACATGGAAGAATATCTACAGAAGCAGGTGTGTAGACAGTCTAATGTCCAGAAAGTGACAGTAAGGCATAACATTGAGAAAACGACAACCCTTAGCAGTTGTGGGTACGAGCTCGACTGGAGCTAGTAGAAACCACACACATGAAGGCATATTTGTAAGCCAGGTCGATAGTGACTTTTGTTATGTATTACTAGAATAGGAAAAACAACCTTTTGGTTGAAGATAGTAAGTCGACCGGGACAGTGACTGAAGAAGTGTCTATAAAGATTCTGTATCGAGTCAGTATTGATTCTATAACAAGCATGTATGGGATATGTATCGAGTCTGTAATAAGGATATAAAATAAGGAACCCAAGATGTAGTTATGTTAGACAAATAGCTAGTCGATTTTAGTTGATTAGCCGATACAATATTTTGAGTAACCTCTAGACTCTTGGAAAATATGCTTGAGCTAGACTGGAGATAGGTAGTTTTTGGTTAATGACTATGGATCATTGAGTGCATCAAAGTAGCGGTTCTGCAGCTGAGTGCGCAGACAAGTAGAGAAGGTTGAGTCGATCCAGGTTGTGTGTGGATCGCTAGTAGGAGAAGATTATAAAGAGAAATATAGAATACCAAAGAGCATGAGAGGGAGGAAAGGCCCGTAAAGATAGAATAGAGAATATATTAAATAGATTCCACAGCTTTGTGCATAGACAAAAGGTGCATCTATTTCCTCATGCCAGATGATGAGCACCTTGGGGTTTTTACCCAGATGGTTTTCCACGTTATATGTTGTGTATATGTGTGAATGTTGAGTAGCTTAGTATATGCATAAATGTTGTGTCAAATGACTGGTTGATTATTGCATTACAACTAGATAAATTGAATGACTGTAGGATTATATCAATGAGTATGTGTATGATGTATATTCACTATTAGTTCACTTAAGTTGCATAAAGAAGGATTGGATCATAGATTGGTATTGAAATACTGTGCATACAAGTAACCCACCATCCTGGTATTCATTGGAAACCTTGGCACAGAGCCAAGGTACTAAAACGCCCTCCCGCACCAACTACGGAAACATGGTTGTAGAAGTTACCCATAAAACTGATATATCTCAAGTGAGATGGAATCTATGTCGCAGGTGCTGTAGAATGAGCTTCACTCTGTTGGGCTGATATATTGGGCTTTTTTTTGCTAAGTAGAAGGGACTGAACCTGGGTCTAGGGGAAAATAGAGGGAAGAAAACCAACACTCCTTACGAGGAAGGTCTTTTCGAACTACACCAAGATTGTCACGAAAGTATTCAAACTTTGCTCGAGGCTTGGTCAATACATCGGCAACTTGATAATCGGTACTCACATACTGAAGTTTTATAGCTCCCTTCTATAGCATATCTCATATATAAAAATACTAAATTTCTATGTGCTTCAACTTGTCATGGAAAACTAGGTTCTCCATCATCTTTATACAACTCTAGTTGTCACATAGAATCACTGTGGTATCGAGCTCCAGATCAAATAGACCTGATATAAGCTTCTGAATCCATATTGTTTCACAACTAGCAAAACAAGTTGCGATATACTCTTCTTCAGTTGTGCTGAGAGAAACACTAGATTGCTTCCTTCTAAACCATGAGATCATAGCGGATCCCAGACAATAACATCCACCTGAGGTGCTCTTCCTGTTTGAGGTACTACCAACCCAATCTGAATATGTGTAACTATACAGTATGTAGTCATGATCTCTATCATAGTATAGTCTAGAGTCTATCATACTTTTTGGGTACCTCATTACATGCTTTGCAACTATCAGGTGAACACGTATAGGTTTGATTAGATACTGACTCGGGGTGTTCATAGAAAATCATATATCTGGCTTGGTATTGATTAGATACATCAATGACCCAACAATTTGTATGTACTGAGTCACATCCACTAATTCTAATGGTTCATACGATAAAAAATCTAGGTTGATATCCTTGGGAGTGGCCATGGCTTTACACTCCATCATATCAAATCTTTTTAAAATTTCCATAGCATACTTTCCCTGGTTGAGAAATATTCCTTCTTGCCTCTTCCATACTTCTTGGGCTAGAAAATAGAGCATCAGTCCAAGATCTTTCATCTTGAATTATTTAGCGAGCTTCTTCTTGCATTCTACAATATGTTTCTCAATTTCTGTCAGGAATAGGTCATCCACATATAGTAATAGTATGATAGGTTCATCATCCATAACCTTAAAGTAAATGTTAGGGTCAGATTTACTTTTGGTAAATCCCAAGCTCTTGAGGAAGCTATCTATCCTTCCATACCAAGCTCTAGGAGCTTGCTTCTATCCATACATATCCTTCTTTAACTTACATACATGAGTCCGTCTGTCTTCGAATTCAAATCCTTGTGGTTGTTCTATGTACACTTCTTCCTCAATAACACCATTCAAGATGGTTATCTTCACATCCATATGGTGTAAATTCCACTTCATCATGGATGCAAGTTCCATGATGGTTCTAATTGAAGTGTATCTTGCTACTAGCGCAAATGTCTCTTCATAATCAATTCTGTCTTTCTGAGACAATCCTTTAGCCACAAATCTTGCCTTGTATTTCTCAATACTTCCATCAGCTACGTGCTTTATCTTTGTAGATCCACTTGGAAGATACCACACTCTTGCCTTCTGGTTTGGGAACTATATCCCAAACATCATTATTCATTATTAATTGGTATTATTCCATCATTGCTTCTACCCATTCTTTATTCTGTACAGCTTCTTAATAACTTGTGGCCTCTTGATCTACAAGGTCACACATCAAAGCTACATAACTAGAGAATGGATTTGATCTCTTGCTTACTCTTGTGAGGCCTTATGGAGCTCTATAATTCTCTGCTTCTTGTATGATTTCTCTTACCCAAGAAATATTTCTCTTCCATGATATACTCATAGTAGGAGGTTCCTGAGGTTCTAGCATATCATGGTCCTCTCATGTTTCATTTTCAGGGGAGGGTGAAACTTCTACATTTTTGGGAGGTATATCTTCTTCATATAGTTCTTCATGTTGGCACTTTATGTATCTCTTGAGAGCCACTTCTTTGTCGAATGTTACATCCCTAGTAATCTCTATATGATGGAATCATGGGATGTATATTCTAAAATCTTTGGAGACTTCACAGTATACAACAAATATTCCCTTCTTTCTAGAAGGATCCAACTTGGTTCTCTTTTCTTTTAAAATGTGAACATATACTGGACATCCAAATATTTTGAGATAACTTACTTCAAGCTTCTTTCCTATGAACATTTCTTTGGGATTTTTAAATCCAAGGGCACTATGGGATAATCTATTATGTACATAAATTGTTGTTCTTGTTGCTTCAGCCCATAGATTCATAGCAATATCTTAATCATGTATCATTGTCTTCACTTCTTCCATAATGGTCCTTTTCTTTCTTTTTGCAACACCATTATGTTGAGGATTATAGGGAGTGGTTAGTTCCCTCTTGATTCTATCTTCTTTACAAAAGGTTTCAAATTCTTTTGAAGTATATTCTCCACCATTATCTATTCTGAGTATCTTGATTCTTCTTTCTAAATGATTCTCTATTAAGAATTTAAATTCCTTGAATTTTATGAATACTTCATCATATTTTTTCAAGAAGTATATCCATGTATTTCTTGAATAGTCATCAATAAATGTAACATAATATTCATAACCACTCAATATGTGGAGGGAATTGTTACCACATACATCACAATGAATTAGTTCCAATGTACATTTACTCTTTGTTTCACTCTTCAAAAATGGATTCTTGACATTGTTTCCTTTTGCACATCCATTGCAAGTGCCTTCATGATCGATATTCAAATCTTGTAAACCTGTTACTACTTTGATTAAATAGGTTATTTCCTTGTAGTTGATGTGAGAAAGCCTCCTATGCTATAGTTCACATGGGCTAGTGGTATCATGAAAAAGGGTTGTTTCTGAATGTCCCTTGAGTTTATATAATCCTCCTTCTTCTTCACCAGTGACAATTGCATCTTCAATTGATTTTCCTTTGGACCACATAAGTACTTGTTCATATATAATTGCAACCCTATATCCTTTCTTATCTAATGAGGAGATAGAAAGTAAGTTCTTTTTCAAACCTGGTACATATAAGACTTCCTACATCTTCATGGGGGTTCCATAATCAAGCTTAGCTTGCTTCACCAATACCTTTGATAGGATATTGATAGTCATCTCCTAATTATACTTTCTAAGGAGAGTTATTCTCTTCAAGTTTTGACAGATTTTTTGCCTGTACTTTCATGTGCTTTGAAGAACCACTATCAATAAGCCATGTATTTTCTCCAAGTGTCACAAACCCATAAAGTGCATAAAATAATGCATATTCTTATTTTTCTTGTCTTCTTCAAGGTCCTTCTTCTTATTCATCTTCAGCTAGATGTGCATGATGTCTTTTTTTGTTCTTCTTCTTATATTCTTGTTTCTTCAATGGACACTCTCTGGCAATGTGTCTTATCTTGTGACAATTGTAACATTGAAACTAAAAGTAGTTTTTCCTTTGATTGTTATCTCTTTTCCTACGGAACCTCTTGGGAAGTCTAGAATCCTTGTGTCTTTTATTCTTGAATTTAGGTTGACTTATTCTCCTTCTGGTATGGGTGGCTAGGGATTGATCATCTTCTTTTAGTAGAACTTCTCTATTGGCTACTCTAGCCTCTTCTTGGATGTAGTCTTCCCATACAATGTCAAACTTCAAGCTTTCTTTTTTGGCACACATAGTCTATATGAATGAATCCCAGGTATAGTGAGACCATTGAGAGTAGTTGTAACTAGTTCATCTTCTTCAAGGGAGTCTTCAATGGATTCTAGTTCCTACTTAAACTGGGAGACCCTTGTGAAGTATTCTTGAATGGATTCTCCTTTGCTATTCTTGGTACTTTTCAATTGAGCTCTCAAATTCATCTTTCTAATGATGTTTCTTCCTTCATACATTTTGGATAGGGAATCATACATTTCATTTGGGGTCTATTTGGATGACACTTGAGGAATCAAGTAATCTTTGATAGAATCAACAATGATCCTCGTGGCCCTAATCAGGTCCTTGTTGTGCTTCTCCTTAGCTTCATATTCTTATGGTTCTGCAAATTCTTCTTTGATGTATTTGTCAAGATAATTCTATAAAAGAATGAGACCAATCCTATATTTCCATGCTTGAAATTTTTTTATGCCTTCTAGCTTGTCCTGAAGCTTAGTGTTCGGGGCCATCTTATCCAGGAGATCACTAAAAACTAAAATTTCTCAAACTGAAAACTGACCTTACCAGGAGATGCGCTTGACTGAGAAAATTTGATTGGTACACTTAGTTTTTGGAGATTCCAAATCTTCACCCTTCAAATTTTCTTGCAATATTTCAGTTTCTACATTTTTCTGGTTCTCTGGTTTTCTACAGTTTTTTTGTTCAAGTCCAAACTAGGGTTTGACTTTCCCAGAGATCTACCCACTAAAAAAAATTTATCTAGGGGTCAATAGATGCGCTCTAGGGAGGTGCAACTTTCTATGTAATTAGATCTTCAAAATTCCAACTTTGACAAAAACCCTAATTTCTTGTCAGAGGAAGAGGAGAGAGAGTTTCACGTTGTGAAAGTTGTTCTATCCAGGCTAGATCTGATACAATGTTAAGATTCCATATGCTTAGCTATATATAATTAGTATTCAATTCAATTTCACAATAATATCATACGCAGGATCACTAAAAGAAACACAATCACAAGATAGACACATATTTATCCTGGGAAACCCTCAAGGGGAAGAAAACCCAACAAAAATTCTTCTATCTAGATGTATCAAAAGTACAAAGATAAAACCTCAAACTGGTGCTCCTTCTCCTTGCTAGTATGTTTCTCTCTCTCCTATGTGTTAGTCGTCTGGGCAGACCCAGGTTTACTATCATGAACCAACAACACCCCTGGCTCACTGGCCCTTTCGGGGACAGACCGCGAAGCGGCCTGAAGTCTCACCCGCAGTGATTCTAATGGGTTGATTGAGGAATCAAGTATCTCGACCAGGTTTTGTATGGCATCCTATGTGCGTCTCGCAGCCCTTCTTAGCTTGCGAGACCGCTCTTTCCTCTCTGCAACGCGATGCGCAGTTTACTCTTGCTCGCAATGACTCCAACCTCTATCGCATCGCCGAACCCGAGGAAACACCTAACTCTGTCCTATGCTTACTCCTCAACTCACGGTATCACACGCCACAGCTCCTCTGCTGGTGCGATATCACCTCCCTGTGATATCCTACCACTGCGACTCAGCGTACTTATCTTATTGGTGGTAACCCACCGGACACACTACACAAAGCTATTTTATACTGCGACTCTTAACTTTCTCAAGTGAAACTTACACAAATCCTTATACATAATACCTAAAGACTTCAACTTGCATTTATCCTTTTAATATGCAATGAACTGAATAACATACACATACATTTACTGTAAGCAAAGTTCATGTAATGAATGACAGATATAACAAGTAAATACAATCACATGAATCAAGCACATAACACTCTGGTTTTACGTGGTTTACTCCCAGGATGGAAGTTACGTCCACAGAACTATGTTTCTATATTATAACTTGAGAGAGGTACATAGTTCTACTGCACCGCATATGCAGCTAGAGATCTTCTGGGTAACTCCGCACTCAACCTGGAGCCCTTCTCTCCTAGATCTCTTCTCTATATTGCCTTCTTACAGTATACTCTCGCTCTCTCTCTCTCTCTCTATCTACTAATCCCTACGGATTGTTACAATGCAAAATAACAGTAAGCTAACAGACTACTGATAATCTGACTAACTAGATGGCCTAAAATGCCCAAAATGCCAACCTTTTACAATACAAATTACATCCCTTTATAGGTGGCCCGAAGGTCTCGCCTTTATAACACTGTGGGCCTGTCCCAACAGTAACCCAAACCCTAACTAGTGACAGTCGGCATATTTTTACTTGGGGTAGCTTATTTTTGTCACACCACTGCTCTCTGCAGTCTTCCATGCTTCCCGGCACTGACCATGGGTACTATGCACCGCTTCCCTCTTCTGTCCTTCGTCTTTAATACCTCGGCCTCATTGCTCCTTTTCCTTTATGAGGGTAGTTGAGCCCTCCTGTCTTTGCCACTGCCTTCAATGTAGTGGTTGAGCTCTCTCTTCTTGTCCGCTCAGGTACTGTCGTCTTCTTTGAATTCTTTGTTTCAACAGTCACGGTTTTTGGCTCTGCTCTACAGCTAGAAACATGCTACGGCGTCGTAGCTTCACCTTATCTTTTTCGTCTTCTCCAAACTGTCTATCCGCCAAAATGGCAGATTTTCCTATAGCTGCGGGACCCTGCTCCAACAGTCCCCTAACACTTACTTGTGGCTCGTCCCTGAGCCACTACCAATAGGATTCTCCTACTGTAGCTTCTCCTTGGCTTCCTGCGAAGTGCGCTGAAGTTTTTCCTGAAGTCCTGCGACTTCGTTCTTCATAGCTGCGACACACTCTTTCACCGTGTCAAGCATAGCTTGACTAATACCTGAGTCTTCTACTGTATCAATTTCATTTCTGGCAGCAGTAAACTCCCCAATATTCTGCTCAACCACATCGACTAGCTCTATGATTTGTTCCTAATATGGTTGAAGCAGGTTATTGAAGTGTATCTCCTTTGCTCTCAACCGTTGTGCTTCCTGCTGCAAGCGGTTCATCTGCATCGTCTTCCTCATCTTCTGAAGAGCTGCTAAACTCTTGATTTCTTCCTTCATTGCTGCTGTGGTATTCTCTATCTACTTAATACTTTGTTGGTTTTCTACTTTCTCGGGAGGCTCATCTAGATCCGACCATGTGTTCGTCGCATCAGCTAGCACTGACATGGCATCGTCTATGCGAGATTTTATCTCCACGGAAGTGAGTTGAAAGGCCTCTACTCTAGATTCCTTGTCTTCTTGGGGGGTGCCCGGTGGTCTAGCCTCAAGCTCAGCAATCTGTGCTTTGTGGTATTCTTCCATTTTGATCACTGTTTCTTCCATCCTGCTTACTGTTTCCTCCAGAGCCTTTGCTCTGTCTGCAACTCGTCTTACCTTCTGCAGGATGGGCAAGGCGAACTCGATATTACATTGGGGTAACTCCAATGCGATGCTCTGTAAGACTTGAGAGAGATAATTTTCTCTTGCTTCATATGTTTTTAACTTGTCTTCCTTTTTCTGATAGCTAGTGGCGAGTGCTGCATTCTGCTGCTTGAGCTATGTGTTCTGCTTATAGGTCGCGAGCTCTCTACTTCTGAGCTCTGTGCTTAGCTGCTGCTGGATCATCTGTAACTGGTCAATGTGGAACTATGTGAGGTTAACCTCGACAGGTTGCCTAATCTGCATTGGTACATCCTTCATTGACGCAGGGAATCAGATGCTCCCTGGTGGTATCAAAACTGTATTGATATGATCTATTGCGAAAGTTTCCTCGCGGGAAATCGACTGTGTTGAACTTTCTCCTGCGGTCACCTTTACTGACGAAACCTGTATCATGGCAGTCTTCTCAATTATTATATTTAAGTCCAGAAGCTGCTTTTCTACCATACTTTGTATCTTTTCCTATGATGTCTGCATCGCCTCAAACGAGTCCTTCAATGTGTCATGCATTCTTGTTGCAATGAGTTCATAATCATCCTCTGTCAGTGCAGTCTTCGAAACTGGTTTTGTGGCTTTGTTCTTTTTCTTCTTCGGTGTCTCTGGTATATCTTCTTCTCCATCTTGCGTCGTCTGCATATCTGGTGTCCCTTGTTCTCCATCCTTCCTCTTTTGTCCTGGCAGTGGCACTTGTGCTGCATCTTGCGTTTCGGTCTCCATTTTGTCTTTGCCTTTATCTGATGGGTCTGTCTGTGCATTGCCTGATGGTAGGGGTGTGGTATCTTCTAATGCTTGCTTCCAATAGTCATAAAAGTCCTTGATGATGCCTTCGATATCCTTCACTGTCATCCTAAAAAACCCATTAGCCCAATCGTCCTTTTTAGTTCTTTTTGGCCTCAGGTAAAATCTATGGCGGTCCACCATAAAATCGAACCGATCATCATATATGTCCACGACCTCCTTGCTGATCCATGGTGTTTCTTCGATGAAATTCCTTAGCAGCCTATAGTACTCATAGAATACTATCGCATTGACCTTTTTCTTGGCTGGGTTGCTAGTCTCCCATAAGTTTGTGCAGCGCGTACCTCTGGGCTCGCCACTCGCTAGCTGTTGAAATTGTGTATGGGGCAGATCCTTCCATCCGACGAATGCACAGAGTATCAGCAACCATGAAAAATGGAATGGGTGGGTTACCTCATCCTGAGCTTGCAAACAATCTTGCTGAAACATATTTAACAAAAATAAAGACCAATTGAACTGTTCCCCCTCTACAACTTGTATGGCCAGGTTAATTATTGATCCTGTGACTTCCTTAGGGAGAACCTTGGTTAACAGTATACCTACAAGCAGACTAGCTGTAAATATAAGGGTATCGTCTGTTAAGCTTGCAATGTTGTAAACCCTACCTCCTCGCTGCAGTTTATACTTGGTGACTAGGATTGGTGATAGCTTGGAATCCTTGGCTTTTCCTGTTATATTTGTCTTCGGGACTTGACCAGTCTTGCACAGGCCAGTAATGTGGTGTATCAAGTCGATGTTCAGATCGACCTTGTGACCAAGCCAGAGGTAACCCCCATGTACGCATGAAAGTAGGATGCGCACCACACCATTAACCTCTGCGTCATGTCCAAAATGTGGTATTCTTAACAGATTGAGCAGGCCTGAGCGCTCAAGAATCTATACATGTGCCATGGGAACATATTCATCTGCGCCTGTCCTTGGGTTCTTCTGAATTGTAAGGTACTAATCTGGCTGGAAGTGAAGGTATGTCTTACTATCGCCCAGGTTATAATCTAAAAATTTAGAAAAAGTGGTATATCCTAATAGATCTCCATCCTCCTTTACTCGAGAATCAATCTGTGGAATAGGAACAGGAAACTTACCACTCTTGGGAATTTTTACCTCTGGTGCACCATCAACTCGTTGTATGATGTAGTCTATTGCATTATGAACTTCTTCGTCCAGCTCCAGACTGGATTCTTCTCTTATGTGAGTTTGGCTCCTCATCCCTGGTCGTTGTCTGGTCTGTGATGAACTTGGCGTGGTCATAGCAGTTGTAAGGCCTCCACGCTCGAATCTTTCCAAAATTGCTTCTAGAGGTTCGTCCTCCGACAGAACCCACTCAGTGTTATACTTTGGATTGGCAATGGCTGCAAACTCTGGAAATCACAGCACTCTGTTAACGAAATTAGCTCTTAGACAGGGGAAACTTAACACTGCACTCTATAGCTCTCAGCTCTCTGCAAAAGTAACCCTCCCGACTGAATAATTTCTGCTTTTATACTGAAGGCGGTAATCCCAGATGCAACAGTCATCTACACTGAACCCGTCGGTTGTATTAATTGCTTGGAAGAGACCACACCCATCATTTCGATCCTCAATAAATGCTGAAATCCGATCTATTTTCCTCGAAACGTGTGTATGCAGGCGCCGGTCTCGTCGAAGATTTGCCAAATCTGGAAAAATTTATTATGCTGTTGCCAAATCTATGGTAAAGTATACCGGTCATTTCCTCATTAACTGCCTGTCAGAAGGTGACTTGACTAGCCCTCTATCTCGTTACAAAACTCGGTACGTGGCACAGGGAAACATCGCGCTGCTGCGATGCAACACCGCATCACTTGCTCAAAACAAACTTACTCGTGTCTCTTTTTTCTTTCTTTTTTTTCTTTTTTTTTGAATCAAAATGAACCGTCCTTATGCGATTCCTTATACTTAGAATGCCTGCTGGTGTAGACTAATTCCCTGTACGATGCCTTCTTTCAACTACACTGGACATCTGCACCGTTCACGACTCTGAATTAGGGCTGAGAGGTGGAGTGGCTGTCATTATAAAGCTTAAGCCTACTTCCATTGATCATTGTGGGAAGAATCTCCCCATTCAGTTTACTGAGCTGAACGGCTCCTCCCTCTGTAACTTGCTGTATCTGATATGGCCCCAACCAATGCGTCTTGAACTTCCCTGGAAACTTAAGAAATTTACTGTCATAGAGGAGTACTAGGTCTCCGATCTGAAATGTCTTACTCTTAATGTGCCTATCATGCCAAGCTTTTTCTCGTGCCTTCTGCACTTTCTGATGGAATCCAGTGATGAATCTGTCTTCCTCTAAGGCAAGAAGTTGCGCTAGCCTCTCATGCACGGTGTCTGTATCAGTCATTTCAGTGATCTGAGCAATTCTTAAACTGGGAATAATATACTCCATAGGCATAATAGCCCCCTGTCCATACACCAAGCTGAAAGGTGTGTGTCCTGTAAGTTTCTTTCATGTAGTCCTATATGCCCATAATACAACGTTAACTATGAGGTCCCAATCGTTCCTTTGGCTGTTGCATATCTTAGTAAGAGCATTTTCTAAAATCTTGTTAAAGGCCTCCACCATACCATTAGCTTGCGGGTGGTAGGGAGTGCTCTTATGGTGCTGTGTCTAAAATTATTCTGTCAAGGCCTCAATGGTGTGATTCAAGAAGTGTGTGCCTTGATCACTCATCAAAATTACTGGGCATCCAAATCTAGTGATGATGTTTTCAAAAATGAACTGTGCGGCTGTAGCAGCATCACAATTTCTTACTGCTTTGGCCTCGGCCCACCTGGTGAGGTACTCTGTTCCAGTGATGATATATCTCGCACCAGTTCATTTTCCTGGTGGGTTGATAGGACCCAAAAAGTCTATAGCCCACTTGTCAAATGCGCGCAACGTAACCTACGGTCGCAGCAGCATTTCATCTCTCCGTGAGGGTTTTCCTACCCTCTGGAAAATATCACAGCATTTGCAAAAGTCCTTAGTTTCTTTGTGTAACATGGGCCACCATAATCCTGCGGTCAGGATTTTCTGCGCAGTCGGCTTTCCAGCGAAATGACCTCCTGCAGTACCTGAATGTGTTTCTCTGATAATAGCCTCTTTTTCATGCGACATCACACATTTGCGCAGGACTTCATCTGGACCTAACTTATATAGTTGTCCTGCGATCAGGGTGAAGTCTGCTGCTTTAACAACCAACTGCCTCTTTTGATGCTTGGTAAACTCCTCAGGTGCCCTTCCTGTAGTAAGAAAGTGAATGATATCAGCATAGTATTCATCTGCGATCTGAATAGAAAACAATTGCGCATCTAGCAAATTGTCCTCTAGATTACTTGGCTCTTCTCCTGAGTCTATTCACGACAGATGGTCAGGTCCAGCATTCAATCTTCCTGGTTTGACAATGATTTCAAAATCATACTCCTGAAAGAGGAGTAACCATCGGCAGATTCTTCCCCCTAACACTGGCTTATTGACTAGATACTTCAATGTGAAATGGTCAGTAAACATCTTGAATGAGGCACCCAACAAGTAGTGCCTGAAATTCTGTAGCACGTACACCATAGCCAATCCTTCTCTTTCTGTCATGGTGTAGTTCTTTTCTGCTGTCGACAGCTTTCTACTGGAGTATGCGATAGGATGATTGATACCTCCTTCTCCTGGTTGCGTTAAAACAACCCCTAGTGCAATGCCAGATGCATTCACATGTACATGAAACGGCTTAGTCCTATCTGGGAATACTAAGATGGGTGTTGTAACCATCTTCTCTTTAAGTGTGTCTAGACTCTGCTGGCATTCCTCATTCCATAGGAATTTGACATCTTTCTTTAACAGTTTTTCCATCGGGTTGTGATCTTTGCGTATCCCTTGATGAATTTTCTGTAGTACCCAGTATGACCAAGTACTGTTCTCAATTGTTTGACTGAGTTGGGTGCTGGAAGATTTACAATGATGGCAATCTTTGCGGGATCTACCATCAAGCCTTTCCTGCAAACAATGTGACCCAACAAAATACCAAATGGCGTACAGAATATACATTTTTTCAAGTTCAGAGAAATCTGGTACTACCTACATTTCTCTAACATCAGTCTTAAATCTCCTATGTTCTTGTCAATTAATCCAAATACAGTCCAATCATCAAAATAAACTTCTAGGAATTTATGGATGTACTCCTTAAATACAGCAACTACTACTCTATAAAAGATAGTTGGTGCATTCTTAAGACCAAAGGGCATTACCGTATACTGGAATGAGCCCCATTCTGTTGCAAACGTGGTCTTATGGCGATCTTCTGGGTGGATCCTGATCTGGTGATAGCCTGAAAAGCCATCAGTGAAGGAGTAGACCTCCTGTCCTCCCACATTGTCTAATAATTCATCAGTGAAAGGTGTCGGGAATGGATCATGAAGCGATGTGTCGTTGAGTTTACGTAAGTCGACACAAATACTGATGTCTCCTTTGGTTTTCTTCTCTTGCATGACCATGGGACTAACCCATTCGCTCTCTTCTACGGGCTCAATGATGCCTGCTGCTAGCATCTTCTCGATCTCATCCTTAACTTTTTCTTTGTAGCGTGGATTTAATCTATATGGACGTTGCTTGACTGGTCTAGCATCCTCTTTCAATGGTATCCTCATTACTCCCAGGTCTCTGACTATTCCCTTCATCTCTATGAATTTGGTGGGAAATAGGTCCTGATAGTCATGTAACAAGTCTGCAATCTGTCCAACTGTTTCATCGGTCCAGTAGTCTCCAATAGAGGCAAACTTTGGTTCTGTGTCTGTGCCAATATTGATCTTTTTAATCTTGAGTGGCTCTATGATTTCTAGAGTCTGTAGCTTCGGTCCATCAACATCACGAATCCCTTCTGACTCTAGAATGTTGATGTTGTGAGGATCCTCATCCTCCTCCTCTGGTTCTGTTGCAAAATTGTAGCACTCAAGCGCATCTTCTAACTGGATGGACCACTCAGGTTGAGTTTGTACTGATAGGGTAGAACCCTCAAATATATTAACCTTTATTATCTCTTGGGCCTGATCAACATTTGGATACTCAGATTCAAAAGCGAAGGTGAGTAGAAATTTGTCTATTAGAAGTGGCCATGTAATCGTTCCCTTGCGCAATTCAGTCTCTGTGTACAAGTTCCGTGGAACTGGATCTAAAGTGTGAATGAATCGGTGAACCCATTCATCCTCGGGAATGTCCGACCAATCCTGTTCACATGTCTGAATGTGTGTCCTGGGGTCACTTTCTCCTGTGTATCTCTGCTGGATATGCTCTCTGTTGGTAGAGAATCTGATCACCATCAATCTCTTAAGATCATCCCATGATGCGATATTCTCTTTATGTGCATACCACCATCTTGCATGTGTAGCTCGTACTGCAAGGTCCATAGCTGCAATTCTCTGCTCGTGAGGGATTTGTTGTTCAAACTGCATGAGAAAGTATTGAATGTCTGTTAAACCATGAAATGATGGAATCTCATTGATCTCTGCGCCAATCCATCGCAATGACTTAGTCATATACGCACATCTGCGCGTTGAGACTTCGTAAAGTCTGTTCTGCCAGTTCTCTAGACCAACATCCGAATCTGATGCGCATGAGTTGTCGCATCGCCAACTAATGTTCCCTTCTATGGTTGGATTGATGTAGTCGCTCTAGTTCGCAGTCATCTGATAGAGATTGTCCATGTTACGTGCCTCTTCCTCTGCTTGGATAGGTTCAATGTATCTAGGACCCTGAAGAGGATCTAACGGTGCGATGACCCGGATCTGCGCGTCCTCAAAGGTCATTTGTCTTCTTTTTAAGTCAATAATGGCCATGTTACCGATCTCCCAATCAATGCCTAGTAGTGCTAGATATGGTCTACTATCGCCCATAATTTCTATAACTTCAAAGTCCGCAAAGCTGCGAACTCCGTCAATGTCAACTGGTACCTGTGACAATCGACCCAGGGGTGATACCCGCTGTTGATTAGCTAATCGAAGGTGGATAGGAGATCTGACTAACTTAGGGCTACCCATCTATTCCCATGTCTGCTTAGTCAGAACATTTACCTATGATCCTAGATCTAGGATGACCTCATCCATTTCAAATTCTCCAACCTGTGCGGTGAGTCGCATCTCTCTTCTTGTTCTTGTATGTCCCCTAATACTATGAATAGCATGTTGTCCACTGCTCACGGAAGAGGATGGCTGACACTAATCTATGATGCACTGAATTTCTCTAATATCTTGCTCATTTCTCACGAGTTTTAAAAAACTGCATAGGAAGGATTGTACGCTTCCTACCAACTCGTCTTCGTCGTAAGCGCCCGATGTGGTAGCCTACGATGTCTAGTCAGGGCTAATGCCACAAGGTGCTTGCTGCGGTATGCCCCTAGACGGTGGTACCTACGATCCTGATTGCATAGGGTCATCAAAGAAAGTCTTAGCTTCCTGAAATTTCTATTTGTTCTTCTGTAGGTCAAGTGGTGTTGCTTTGTTAGGAGCTTTACGCACCCACTCCTGACCTGTGGTCTTTTCAGTAACCTATGATGTCTCATTAGTGGAAACACCACTGCGAGTCACAATGTTGAATCTTAGTTCTGGTTCTTCCTACTCAGCAGCAATAAACTGGATGTTATGGTGTGCTGCTGGCTTTGGTTCTCTGATTTTAGCTATCAAGGTAGGACATTCTTCTATAGCGTGATCGTAATATTTGTAATAGTTACATGTGGTGGTAGGGCTCTGATAGTCCCTAGCATAATGTCCTAAAACTCCACAGTTGTAACAAGTGACTGGTCCGTGACCACAGCCAAAGCCTTCTCCATGGCCAAAGCCTCTGAATCCTCCTCGTCCCCTGAATCCTCCTCCACGGCCAACATAAGTTGGATCATGCTGTGGTCCTGCTGCTTGACCCTATGTTTCTGATTAGACTCTGTACAGGTCTTGCTTTGCTCCGACCATGAGATCATAGGCTTGGAAATCATGTTCATCATGGCCTACTGACTTACAGAAGACGTAGTATAAGTTATTAGGGGTATGCACATACTTCTGAAGTAAAGGGCACTGGTGAGGTAGATGTCCTCTTGTTTTGCATATTTCACACCACAGCCCATGGGTCTGTGGTAAGGGGTTAGGAGCCCTGGTTGCTAGATATTCTACAAAGACTGGATAGCTATCTTTAGTATGGCCTTGTGCTTTACACTTTACGCACCATATGTCTTGTGCAACCTCTTTCCCTTTCTTAAGTTCATGCATCTGTATCGTGAGATTAGCCAACTGGTTTTGCAGATTTGTCATACCTGTGCTAGTTTCAGCTAGAGGTGAAGCCTCTAGTTTCATCGCCATCTCCAATGCATTGTCCTGTGTCTGGAGTTTCTACTGCATTAATGGTAGTCTGATATGAGGGAGCAACACTGCAGTAAACCATTCCTTATGCTGCTCCGGTGCAAACTCAAAGCTGACTCGGTCTATAAGGGATTTAAATTTCTGATCAAAGTCCCACACTGACTCTATAGGTAACTGTTTGATGTCTTTGAGCTCTGTAATGCACTGTGACTCAGACTTAGGTTTCTTAAACTCTTTAATCATGGCAGTCCTGACTTGGACAAGTGTTCTAGGTACCACTGAGGTAACCAAGGAGGTATACTTCATATACCATATTAAGGCTCGTTCTCTCATTGTGGTGACCAACTGTACAAGTTTACTATTATCATCATTGATTGCTTTAATGGTCCACACGGCTTCACATAGAAACCAATGCTGCTCTGGGTCCTCTACCCCTGTACCCTTAAAGATAGGTAGCTTCATATCATCCCCCATTCTATTTCTATGTGGTGGGTGTTGATTTGTTGTGTTACTACCACTCGGTGGTGTAGGTGGAGGTGATGTAGCAGTAGTATGTATTGTCTGGGAACTACTAGATGGAGTTCCTACGGGATTGCTCTGAGTCACAATCTGTTTCTATGGGGTATAAGGGTGGTAAGGGATACCCCCTTCTATTTTGTCTGTGGTATTGTAACTCTGTTGTCTAGTATTATCTGAACTATCTTCAAATATGGGAGATCTGAAATCTACTTTGTATTTCTTTCCACTACGTGTACGTCCAATGTCATCAAAATCACTTTCAAACTCTTGTGACATTACTATCTTTAATTATTCATCTGAAACTAGATCCATTCTTCCTTTTTCATATAATAGCATATTAATGGACAAGTTTAAATATTTTAGGTACTTACCGCGATATCCTTTGAAGAAGTACCGTTCAGCCTCGCTGAAGCTTTTTCTCTGGTCGACTGCAAAATCTATGACGAAGCCTTCTAGCACACTCGCAAGCCAAAAGTCTATTGTCCTCATAATGGGATTATCAAGGTTCTTCACGGTCTGAATTAGCTTCGGTGTCCAGACGATGTTTCTTTTCTTCTTGAATATGTTCTTGTCAGTCAACTTTGATAACCAGTCGTAAAGCTCGTTTCCAAAGGTCACAAAAAAATATCGTATGCAGGTCTGTAACGATATGTTTTTGTAACCAGTCCTCTGTACTCAGTCTAGGACTCTTGTTCTCTCGTTCAGAAAACTCTTTCTCATTAGACACAACCCACTCATTGAGTTCGTCTCTAGTATGATGCCAACAGAACATCTGTGCTCAGTTTGTTCAAAACCGGCAACGGAACCATTTGTTGGTCGTCTGGGCAGACCCGAGTTTACTATCATGAACCAACAACACCCCTAGCTCACTGCCCCTTTCGGCGACAAACCACGAAGCAACCTGAATTCTCACCCGAAGTGATTCTAATGGGTTGGTCGAGGACTCAAGTGTCTCAACTAGGTTCTGTATGGCATCCTATGTGCGTCTCACATCCCTTCTTAGCTCGCGAGACCGCTCTTTCCTCTCTGCGATGCGATGCGCAGTTTCCTCTTGCTCGCAATGACTCCAACCTCTATCGCATCGCTGAACCCGAGGAAACACCTAACTCTGTCCTATGCTTACTCCTCAAACCACGGTATCGCGCACCACAGCTCCTCTACTGGTGCGATATCGCCTCCCTATGATATCCTACCGCTGCGACTCAGCGTACTTATCTTACTGGTGTTAACCCACCAGACACACTGCGCAAATTTGTTTTATACTGTGACTCTTAACTGTCTCAAGTGAAACTTACACAAATCCTTATACAGAATACCTAAAGACTTCAACTTGCATTTATCCTTTTAATATGCAATGAACTGAATAACATACACATACATTTACTGTAAGCAAAGTTCATGTAATGAATGATAGATATAAAAAGTAAATACAATCACATGAATCGAGCACATAACACTCTGGTTTTACGTGGTTCACTCCCAAGATGGAAGTTACGTCCACAGAACTATGTTTCTATATTATAACTTGAGAGAGGTAGACAGTTCTGCTGCACCGCATATGCAGCTAGAGATATTCTGGGTAACTCCGCACTCAACCTGGAGCCCTTCTCTCCTAGATCTCTTCTCTATATTTCCTTCTTACAATATACTCTCTCTCTCTCTCTCTCTCTCTCTCTCTCTCTCTCTCTCTCTCTCTCTCTCTCTCTGTGTCTATCAATCCCTGCGGATTGTTACAATGCAAAATAACAGTAAGCTAACAGACTACTGATAATCTGACTAGCTGGATGGCCTAAAATGCCCAAAATTCCAACCTTTTACAATACAAATTACATCCCTTTATAGGTGTCCTAAAGTTATCGCCTTTACAACACTGTGGGCCTGTCCCAACAGTAACCCAAACCCTAACTAGTGACAGTCGACGTATCTGTAATTGGGGTAGCCGCTTTCTGTCACACCACTGCTCTCTGTAGTCTTCCATGCTTCCTGGCACTGACCATGGGTACTATGCACTGCTTCCCTCTTCTTTCCTTCGTCTTCAATACCTTGGCCTCGTTGCTCCTTTTCCTTTATGAGGGTAGCTGAGCCCTCCTGTCTTCGCCACTTCCTTCAATGCAGTGGTTGAGCTCTCTCTTCTCGGCCGCTTAGGTACTGTCATCTTCTTTGACTTCTCTGTTTCAACAGTCATGGTTTCCAGCTCTGCTCTGTAGCTAGAAACATGCTACGGTGTCGTAGCTTCACCTTATCTTTTCGTCTTCTCCAAACTATCTATCCGCCAAAATGGCAGCTTTTCCTGTAGCTGCAGGACCCTGCTCCAACACTATGCACTATACACAAGTGAGTGTGTGTTTCAAATGAGGAACACACCTCCTTTATTTATACTCTTTCTTTCACTTGACTTTTTCCCTAATCAAGTCGGCCCCGACAAACTTACTGGGCCGACTTCAACTAGGAAGACACAAAACAATATTATATTATATTCAGGAGGGTTCTATTGACCTGACTTACAATGGAGGCATAACCTCATGACTCTATGATGACCAAATACAATAGTAACAACCTGAAAGAGGAATAAACATCTTTTATAGGTTACATCAATAAAATACATTTAGAATAATCTTTGAAGTTACAATATTTCAACAATCCACGGATGTAATCAGTCCTTGTGAAGCTCATAGGTTATCATTGGATGTAATCAGTCCTGAGACAGGTTATTCGAGAGTAAATATGAGCCCTAGTGTGGTACACAGGTTACTCAAATGTAATAAGTCCTATGGGTTGTCCAAGTGTTACGGAGAAAACTTCCTATGGCTTGGGGTACCACAACAGACAGAGTAACCACAAAAATCAATCCTTTCCCATATGCAAGAGAAATAAAACATCTAACATTAAAGGATCTTGAAACATACCTTAATCCGGATGGTTGATGTAGAACTTTGTTGAGCTTTTCCACTCTCTCTTGTATTAGCAATTTGCTCTCTCAACATTCAGCAAACAAGACGAGAAAGCTATATAATGGTGTTAGACCTACTCTAGCATATATAATCAATAACCTATAAGCATTTAAAAGCATCCAAGGATTCAATATTCATTTAAATACACATTATTGGATAGGAAAAGATATTTCTATTAATATAAATCAGAGATTACAATGGTGACAACCTCTATCGGCACGTCTTCAAACTGGAGAAACTAAGTCCTCCACCTGGGCCTCCACCACTTCAATGCTCCATCTCTCAATAGCAAGCTCGCAAGCAAAGGCAAGCTTGGGAAGAACACAAAGTGCTCCAAGGGACAAAGGGATGCAGACTCAAGTATAAGCTCCGGTAATAATGGACTATAGTTTTCTCGCTCTTCAATTCCTCTCCCTTCAATGTATCCAAAGGGTTCCTTATATAGTGCTTCAATGGGGTAATGGAAGGTCAAATCCGAGTGATCTCAAGGCATATGGAAGGCCAAGAGACAAGTGACTCGGATCCACATCAAGGAAAACTCCAAAACTATTTGGCCTTTTGCACACATCCCGATGTACGTGAGTTTGAGGGTCATATCCGCATATATACACGAGAATAGGTTTAAAAGTTGCGTATGGAAAATAATGCATATTTTTAGGGATGATATTGGAAACATAAAAGGTACAAAAATGGTCCATGGGGTCCAAAGAGTCTACAGAGGGACAGGGAAGGCCATAAATTTGTGATCCACCATGTGTGGTAAAATCAGCTGTAACAGATGCCCCCTAATGTGTGAGGTCAGAGGGATGATACGATGGCCGAAATACATCATAAGTCCATCCCAAAAGTGGAGTGATGAAGAACCAAATGGAATAAATAGCCATCCAATAGTATAATACAATAATCAAACTCTACACATGACTGCAAGTACATACAGCAGTCCCAGATACATAATAGTACAATGGCCATGAATAGGCATGCTAAAAAATATGACATGTGTGGTCATCACCATGTACAATATAGATAGATCAGAATCTCCATGATGAATATATACAAAGGATCATAATCTCCATGAACACTGAAGATATACGATGGATCAAAATCTCCATAATTGCCAAAGATATTTGACATACACTGGAATCAAGTCACAAGAGCTGAAATCTTATGAACACTGGCACGATCAAGGAGATAGCATATATGAAATGACACCAATCTAGAAGGTCTTCTACACAATCCGCTATGAGTACATGTCCTACTATGTGAATAGAGGTGTCGAGGTCGAACATAGTAGTCCATCGTCTAATTACCGGTCATTGACATATACCGTTAACAAATGTCAGATCACCCATCGATAATGAAAATGGGAATCAAGGTACTAGAGTGAAAACTAACAAGTGTGAATAAATGTGTTGAGGTCAAACTCTTGAGAGAATCCATCGATCAGGGGACATTGATGTATTCCAAAAATTGTCGATGGCGAGAGAACCTGCCATTAATGACTGCAAGTCTCAAGGCACTCAAAATGACTCTAGATTCCTATCCCATAATAAATGATCTGAATTCGATGGGATGAAATCCACTAGAAGGAGGGCATTAAGGCATCCATCATCATCCAACATGAGGTACTAAGCAAAGTTGTATAATGTGGAAGGGCTCGATCATAATGTGCACGAACGAGTATCAGTATCGGGAATGGCCGACATGCAAAGTCAAGAGAACTGAGGAATGGCCGACTCAGGTTTATACTTCCTTCAAACAAGAGCATAAAGTTGAATGGTGACTGAATGTAGGAAGCATAGACTCAATATACAAAACTGGGACATCTCCACAACGTAGGAGGCATCGACAAAGGCTCCATAGGGACTGGAAGCTTAACCAATCAGTGGAGATAAACTCAGAGAAACAAGTACAACTCCTAAAGTCAAACTATTAACCCAACCAACGGATGTGATATATAGTGCTCTGTTCAAAGGTGACACGACTCAACTGCTGCCAAACATAACATATTTTCCTGTCTAGCTTTTTTGTTCTTTGATTTTTTTGGACTTTTTCAAATATTTTGAAAAGCTTGAAAAAGAATAAAAGTGCTTTATAGTTACAGAATAGGAGGAGATGAGTGTCAAGGGGAAAACAAACTAGTTCCAAGTAGCAGAACATACCTATGCTCATTGCAAGGACACATGTGTAGCATAATGACACTCAGGGGAAAGTCCCCTTCCGGTAAAAAATAGGGAATCAAGCTGCAAAGGATATGTAAAATGGCTCTGCTTGGCTAGACATGAGACAATATTGGGCTATATAGCTGATAATCAAAGTCAAGGAAGCCGGCATAAGGCTCAATAAGGCAAGCAAAACTCATGATAATGCAATTACAACTCAACATAAGAGATTCCTAGGGAAAAAAGTCCAGCAAAAAGATCAAGAGGAGTATGATGCTCTTGTGCAAAGTCATGGCGATACTATATAAAGGACTCCCACACCCTAACGGAAAAAAGTTTGCATGGGCGCCAAATGCAAAATGGTAGCTAACTAGGGCACCCATGTATGGTCAAGCTCTACTATTCACATCATGTCACTTCTAAAAGAAACAAGAAGGTTCCGTGACAAGATAGAATGGGTTCATACCTAAGGTTATGTAAAGTGAAAATGGATGTGAAACCTAACCTATATGCCAGTTTAGACATAATACCTGAAATCGGCAAGAACGGGTCAAAACCATGGTCAAAATGACACTCAAAATGGACTCCTACATCATCAAAATAGTCCAAAACGGTCCAAAATGGTTAGAAACCATCCAAAACTATAGAGAGCGAGTAAAAAATTTCAAAATTTTCAAAAAATTTCTATAAATAGTAAAAAATTCAAAAATTCCATATCATTTGAAATTTTTACCCATTTGAGGTCAAAACTTCCAACATGAATTCTGGGAGCATCATCCAGCGAAATTCGACACCGTTTGTTCCAACTCCTCATGTCCTCCTCTTCCCATTTCATGCAAATTTTTTCAGTTTCCATGGTCAATTTTATTTTCTAGACCAATCTAAAATAAGGCTTTCGGCCCACGCGGATATCGTGGTTTTTTCCACATATAGGGCTGGCCATACGCGGAAAAACCTCCCAAAACCACGTACATACACGGCTGTTTTGAAAATAGTCATGTATGCGGCCGCGCATAAGGAGTTTTAAGGTAAATAATGCCCACAAATCATTTTGTATGTGCAGGATGGTTCTAGAATGGAGGGAGAGGGAACATGGAGATGTAGAAGAGGTCATTCAAGGTGAATTAATGGCCCAAAAATCTCTACATGCATGCGGTTTGTATAAGTTTTGGTGTCTTGGCAGCCTAAGGGCCAAACCAAGACTCCTACAAATGCTAGTGGATTACTGGGATCCAGACTTAGAGTCTTTTCACATTGACGGGATGTCTCTCACTATAGAGATTGAGGACATATATTTTATTACTAGATTATCTCAACAGGGAGTGGTGGTAAACCTATGCTCTCGCAGGCCCAGAGGTGTCCTTACTATTGATGAGTATACTGCGGTATACTGCTTTCCAAACATGAAAAATTTTGGGAGTCAAATCCCGACAAAATCGATCCAGCAACTGGGACTGAAGGCCATACTATTGGCACTCAGTAGGATAGTCGATCTAGCTTCACTCCACTAGGCCTCATAGCCATTGATGTTCTATGCAATGGAGTGCATGAGACCCACATTGTACAATTGGAGCACTGCATTGTTGAGTAACATGAAGCAACAGCTCAGTGACTGCAAGATGGGCAAGGTGAGAAACTTCGGTTTCGGCAGCATACTTGTAGCAGGGATTTCTCCTTTCTACAGGGGCAGGAATGGCTCCCTTCTATCTATAGGATAGAAGGGTAGGTTCCTACGTGTGGAAATACTGTAAAAATGGAAAAACAGAATGTAAAGAAAGCAAGGAACAATAAGAAGAGAAATGATGGAGAACCCCTCTACAAACAAAGGTTAGGTATCCGCTTCCAATAACCTGTAAACAATAACTAAACTACAGCAAATCAAAATACCTGCAAAGCAATGTTAGGAAACAAACCTGAAAATGAAATCATGGGTTAGAAAGCAAAGAAACTACTAAGCAAATAAACAAGACAAGAAAAACACAGTTATACCTTCTCTTTGGGTGGAAATGGGCCACCATGCCCTAGCTTGTGGAAGCACCTCTCTTGGATGGGGGCGATATGGCTCAATGGAGATGGAGGAAAGGGAGTGTGGGTGGCTTGAGAGACAAAGGGTCTCAAGGCATCCACGGGTAGCATAACAGTATGCAAGGGAGAAGTGTTTTGAGAGTTACCCCCCACCCTCCTTTTATAGCTTTTTTTGGGGGTTTTAGGGTCTTAAGCCTTTGGTCAGGGATTTAGCCCCTTCCGCCCTAACTTTAGCTCCTTTTAGGGTTTTAGCCCCTTTTTGGCGGCTTTAGCTCCTAGGAGAGTATTTTAGGCTCCTTTTTGGGGTTTTTAAGCCCTTTTCTTCATCCTTAAGCTATTTTGAGGGTGTGGGGGTCTAATGGAGTGATGTGAGGGTCGTGAGATGGTGTCCTTGGGTGGTGTAGACCATGGAGAGATGAGTGGATGATTTTTTGGGTTAGCAGTTGTCCCCTTATGTGTGAGGGCAGGAGCTCAATGTATGGCTGATGGACATCTTAGGATTTGCTGCGTAGAGGTGGTGCTTCCAGGGCTGGGGCATGGTGGCTTTTGGTTTTTGTATTAATATGGTTCCCATCAATGGGTGAGATACAAATAATGTGTGACATGTATATGGACGAGGTGGGCATCCCCATGCTCGTGACAATATCAAAAGAATAATTTGATCTATGCTCTAAAATACAAGAGCCAATCATACACGACTGATGTTACAATAGTGGTTGCCTCCATGTGAGGCTGAATATAGTGTTGATCTGGTACATTGGACCCATGGCATTCTCATGGAATGCTATATCTTCATGACTGATGGTCTGTTGGATCTGGAACGGTACATAGCTTTATGGAATCGCTGATTGAGAGTCATATTCTCTATGGTACAAGTGTGTTGCATCAATCATAAAGGTATATCGAAGCACTGCTGGGGCTTCTAATCACTGTCTCCAACACAACCCGAAAATCACAAGGGACATGAACCTATTTAGGTCCCTCGCGTAGACTCCTCAATGTGCTAGAGTCAGGTGACATCCGAGGTCTTCGACCAAATATTGTGCAGACCAAACCCTGTATGATTCTCAACAGTGCGATGATGTAGTTGGAGTCGAGCACGTGAGAAACAACCATCCCTAGAGGCACTAAGGACTCCTCTTAAGTGGTCCAAGGAACTTATCAATGATGTTAATCAAACCAAGGTACAGGGACCTCTAGGTCTATCCTTTGGAATATGTGTGTTGGCGTCGACAGAGGGAGACCTACCCCTAGTCAAGGCAATGATGTTTCCTTGACCAGGAGCGCGAGGGAGATAACTGAAAGGTGTGAAGCAATCTGTGGACTGACTCACTGAATGGGGAGGGGGGGGAGGGAAAGATTTGAATAGGGGTAGGGGGAGTTTGGTAGACTCAAACTTCCTTTTTTTAGAGTATGATGGCAGGGCAGACCAGGCCACAAATGAAACTGACTCATGGGAATGGGATCATAGCTGTAATACCAAGGATGTCACTGAAGATGGGAAATACTTGGAGGAGGGATGTCTCAAATGGAGTCCGTATGGTCTTGTTATGTCAATCGGAAGAAATTAGGTCAAATGGGGCCTATATAAGGGTGGGGTCCACATGGTGAAGTGTCATTGTCACTGTTCATTGTGGATTTGGAGAGGTGGGCCCTAATTCTTCATTTGTTGATTTCTTTTGATCCGACCGATGGTTTCATGTGCCGCGACTTGTAGGTAATAGCTCTCACTGAATCTCATCTTTTTGGTGGTTTATTTTCTATATTTGGTCACCCGAAGGCCCCCCATGAGCAGTTTGGTGTTTCATGGGGGCCAAGTCACACCTTTTGAAGGAAAAGGTGCACCCCGGGCACACCTATGGGGAAATTTTGAGCACCTTGGGTGCTATTTTTTCCCAAACAGGTGCGACTTGGCCTCTTTTAGGTGTTTTTTGATGATGGCAGTGGCTCACATCAGGGTTTGTGCTTGTGTAGGATGGTTGAGATCAAGTGGAGAGAGAGAGACTGCAAGAGCCTCAGGGATGCATCCTTACATGATGGGAATGTGAGAGATACATTAGCCCATTGTGGATTGCTTAAGCTCATGAGGATACCCCTCATGTGGAGCTTGTGTTTGTTGATGCAAACACTGGTGGGTTTTTGGGATGCTGATGAGGAGGTGTTCCTCTTTCAGGGCCAGCATATCGAGATTACACTAGAAGATGTATACTTTCTTACTGGGCTCCCTATGTTGGGAGTGGTTGGTGACTTGGCACCTGTGCTGTCTCAAGGGGAGACATTGGAGGATCTATGCGATCGGCTTTGTTACGCTACGATGTACGTGTGTGTATCCTATATCCTGATGTATGACATTGAGGATTTGTCAACACAGGCGATGGTGACCTTATTGCAGTGTATCCTGGGTTCCACAGGGAGCCACAAGATCTATGGCAGGAAGCTTCAGCTGGTAGAGCGTGCTATAGGTGGCATGTACTATGCATGGGGCCAGATGTATCTGCAGGATATTCGGCATCAGCTGAAGAATTTGAAGACTTCTGGCACTAGTTTTTGTTTTAGATCCTTCCTGTGTGCTTTCTTTTTTGAGAAAGTACCTACACTTCGTCCTCATCAGGATGTGCAGGACAGTGGTCCATGGGAGCCCCGGATGTAGAGATGGTGTCAGATGATGATCCATGAGGGTGGCAGCAGAGTGGGCCACTCTTTTATAGATGAGCTATTGAAGCAATGGCTCTAGGTTCCTGTAGTGATTGAGGAGTACCTGTATGGGGGTATGGACTACAAGGGAGATCCTGAGATGCCCCGTCCTCCTGTCTAAGCGTGGGGACCACTTGGTATGTATGTGTGATGTTTTTGTGTTCATCTTTATACATAGTGCAGTTGAGCTGGTTGGTAGTTTGTATATTTGATATATGTGGACTGATGGTGTCCTTGTTTGTATATGCAGATGTTGGTCCTCACCCGTCACCCGGGCATCGGAGGTGGGTCGTTACCATAGCTCCTGTGGCAGTTCCTATTGGGAACTCTTGTAGGCAATGGTGGGAGATGGATGGAGTGCTACCACATCTGGAGCGGCTTGCTACTGGAGTCTTAGATGATGGTTGGCAGCATCTGAGTAGTGACATGATTGCCGCCATTCACAACCTTCCTTCAAAGTTGACTGGTGTGATGAGGAAGATGGTGATGGATTGTGAGGACTTTCACCAGATGGTGAGAGGTGATCTTCTTGCAGAGGATGAGTCCTCTGAGGAATATGATGAGTCTGAATCGGATTAGTAGCCTAGTGGGGCTATCCCTAGTGCGTTGGTGTAGTTAGGGGTTTTTGTGTCGCTTATGTATATCCTACTGAGAAAGCATATGTGGCTTCTCATTTTTGTATTGGGCATGTTTTGGACATGCGACTAATCGATTTATATATATATGTATTTTTTAACGCACATGGATGCGCTTTTATGGTTTTATTATGTGAGTCTTTTTATGATGCTATGGAATGCAAATGCCTATGTGATGTATTATTACACTGTGTGTGTATTTTTTAGACATGATTATGCATGATGTTATGGTTGTATGTTTCCTATATGTGGTTGTGGATGTGCCAATTTAGAATATCGTTAGCCATTTGATCTGTGACACTATTGAGGTTTCTGGGAACATGGGTGAATGTGATGGATTCAAATGTTCTAACCATCTGTTTAGTGCGTAGGTACTTTCTAAAGAGGCAGGGATCACATACTCGGTAGTAGTTATTCAACTCAGAAACAAGCAGCTGGGATTCTAAGAAGATATTGAGATGGTGAATGCCTAACTAAAGAGTGGAAGCCAAGAGGACATTAACACCATCATATTCTGCCTGCAGTGTTGGTTGCGGTGCCCACACATATTCCATCTCTGTGGATCAACTCGTGCAATGGGGAGTAGATGACCCATGCAGCCGAGGCAAGGTTCGGGGACCATCTGCTTGCTCCATCTGTGAATCCCATATATCGGTTTGAGGTGTGTTCCATCTGATGCAATGAGAGGAAATGATACATAAGACTCAATTTTAAAAAATGGAAAGACTATAATACAAGTTGTAATGTTGTCACGCAAAGGGGTGACGTTAGAGGGAAATTAGTTTGGACTTTCCGAGGATCAGTGGTCATTCCTTTGTGTGACACAATGAATCCTTGTATATGTCCTATGGGGGCACAGAAAACACACTTGAAGTGGTTCAAGTAGATTATGTACTAGCGACATCATGTGAAGACTTGTCGCAAGTCGTCTATGTGCTATGTTTACTTTTGCGACCATAAAATGAAGTTGTCGAGACAAACAAACATGATGTGAATGAGGTCGCAGAAGCAGTGTGTCATGGCTCGCTGGAAGGTGGCTCTAGCGTTCTTTAGGCCAAAGGGCATGACTCGATATGTGAACGTGCCCCATGGGGTTGTGAATGCCATCTTATAATGGTCTTCTTTCTGAATTTGGATTTGGTTATATCTGGAAAAACCATCCATGAAGGAAAAGGCCTCAGGTCTGGCGCATGCATCAATGATCTGATCGATGAATGGCATGGGGAAGTTGTCTTTGGGACATGCCCCATTTAGGTCACATAATTCTATGCAAACGTGAATGGTACCCTATTTTTTGTTCATGGGAACAAGATTAGAAACCCAGGTGGTGTACGCAATGGGATAAATGAAGCCGATTGTGTGCAGCTTCTCTATCTTGGCTTTAACCGCCACCACTTTGGATGGATGGATGGGCCATTGCTTTTGGTGTACAGGTGCCACGTCTGGCCATGTGTCGATGTGGTGTTCCACAATGGATGGATCTAGGCTTGGCATTTTGATGTAAGACCAGGTGAAGATGTCGTAGAATTCTTGGAAGAGAGCTTTGTAGGCATCGACCTCTTTCGGGGAGCAAGATGCCCCCAGCATGATTTCTTCAACAATCTCAAAATTGGTTGAGATGTCAATTTTAATGGTTGGAAAAATGTTTTCCATATTCCCTTATTCGAAGGCATCAGGTGCTGGGATGGGGTTCTTGAACCAGTCAACCTTCCCATGGATGAAATATTTGATCTCCACAAAAAAATGGTTAGACTGCGACACAAGTTCTTCAGGGAGGAAGAATGAGCGATGGTGCATTTCGTCCCATGGGTATTCTGGGGTGGTCAGAGCTTCAAGTATCTCCTCATTGTTGCTGAAGCAATGATGCAACAGGTCTGATGGACCATCGTTGGAGATGGAGATGAGCGGGTCGGTGGAACTGGACATCATGTAAATGGACATGGTGTCTGAAGAAGGAGGTGGTGGGTGAACTTCTTCGATCAAGGTGATCTCAAACTCAAGGGAATGTTGATGAAGGTCAGTGAGAGCCATTCAAAATTTGGGCAAGTCTTGGTAATCATGGGAGTAATGTCCATACAAGCCACAAAGGGCGCAAGCATGGTTTGTCCGTAATGCCTTGTTCCTAACTACTGGCACAATTGGGAGTTCAACCATGGGGATGTTTTCGTTTGTATCCATGGCTTCTAAATGTGCACGGATCACTGGGATTTCAGGGCAATTCTGAGTTGGATGGCTCTGTTGCCCGCAGATGGCACAAGGTGGAACTTGTTGTGGCTCTGCGGTGGCTTTGGTATTCTTGCCCCTGGCTATTTTGGGTTGGGGCAGTGCAGGTGTAGGTGCGGCGATTGGCTTGTGCGGATCGAGTGGAGGGTGAGACTGGACTATGATAGGTTGCACCAGCGTTAAAACAGCCTGGGGCATTGCTGGTTGAGCTGGTGGATCAAGATACCACATCGGAATTCCCAATGTAAAGTTGGGTAGGAATAAGGTGGCCATTACCCGGTTTTCTCATGACACTAGGTGGGGGAAAGAGGAAGGGAATCATATAGACTAGAGATGAGCCTAGACAACTCTAGGCTGGTTGCATGTGGGGATGTGGTTGTGGTTGTGGCTATGTGTAATGCTGCTACTGCGAGTGATGTTGTGGCTGCTGTTGGTGTTGCGGCTGCGGATGATGTTGTGCTTGTGGTTGGGGCTGCGGCAACAGTTGTTGTTTGGGTACAGTGGTGCTGGTCTGCAATTTCATTTTGTGTCGAAGGTGGTGACACTAACAGAAAAGGATTCGTCATGGTGGGAGCGGTAAACAACCCAGGGCCCACATTCAATGATGGGGAGGCTGGTGTGTTTTCAACCATAGTGTTGATTGTAGGGACAACATTAGCATGTGTGGTCACCCCTTGCAGCTCAATGGTGGTGATGGTAGGGATAACGTTGGCAGGTGTTGTTAACCCTTATAGATCATGATAAGTGATCTGATCAACCGTCATGATCTTCCCTTCATGGGGGAACATCATGAGACAGAAGATAGTTGATGCGATAGCTCGCATGGCATACATATAACTTCTCCCAAGGAGAAGGTTATAGTCCAATTAAGAGTTGACGACCTCTATGTCGATCAGCACTGTCTTCCTGGCTAATGTGATGGGGACATGGGGGAGGATTCCTTGGGCTTTAGTGGGATTTCCATCATAAGCATGTAGAGTTGTGGAGGACGGTTGCAAAATTGGTGATCCAAGTTTCTCCCAAACCAAGGTAGACATAACGCACGTGGATGCCCCCTCATCCACTATGCACCGATGTACAACCAAATTCTGGATGGACACTGGGATTTGGAAGGTGATGGTCGATGGCATGCGTGGTTCCCCATTATTTGTGTCGAAGGTGATCAACTTGGAGTTGGAGGGGTCTACTGCCCTAAGGGTGGCTAGTAAGGATTTTTGCTGTGTTGGGCATGTTTTAAGTACCTCAAGAGTAGACATGGCGGTTGGCGTTTGGGCCAAATCATCCACAATGCTATAGTTGACTGCAACTCTAGCTATGGCATTTTTGGCAACTCTACATATGGGGGTCGTAGGAATGGGGGTAACTAAAGAGGTAGGTTGACTATCTTAGATGTGGATGCTGCTAATGAGTCAGCAGGTTCAGTGTTGGCTTCGTACTGATTCCATCTAGTTTGTAAGTTGACCTCTTCAGTCATCATGGCTAGTAGGTGATGAATACCTATTTCAGCCATGGGAGGTGCCCCCGGAGCGTTGGGATTGGCTTGGGGAGGGGGTGCGATTGCCACCAACCCTTGGACTAGTAACAGGTTTTGAAGCACCATGGGGGGAGGGCCTTGTGGTGCCGAGTTGGGTTGGGCTTGATTGGCAACATTGGCGACCTGTTGGGCCTCATTTTGAATGGCCTGCTTAGCTCGACCCATAAGGAGACATTCGAATGTGTAGTGCCCATAAACATCACAGAGCATCCACAGTTGGTTTGTGTGCGACGAAGCGTTGCGTCTTGGTGCATTTTGTCGTGGGGGGTTTTGGGCTGGCCAGTTTGCCGTGACATTATTGGGAGGGTTCGGTTGTTGACCGCCTCCCTGTTGTTGGTTATTGCTTTATTTATGGGGCCGGTTATTTCTAGCTTTCCCTTGTTGATTGTTGGGGATAGGCTAGTTGGGACGGTTTTGTTGTGTGAACATGTGTCCCAACGGAGCGGGTGGACCGGGGACGGGGGCTTCGACTAGTTGCACTACTGGTGCATAATAGATTTGTGGGGGTGGTAGTGCCACAAATGAGGGAATTTTCCCCACATATTGTTGTGTTGTCCAAGCCATGGCCTGAGTCTGCTGTGGTGGTGCAGGTTGTACGTAGGAAGTTCTCGCTCTAGACTGGGATATCATTCTTTCGTAGTCCGGACCTTGGTTCTGGTAAGCAACACTAGTAGTATTGCTTGGTTGTGATGGAACTGTAGGTGGTGTTAGTTGATGCTGTGGCTGTTGGGAGACCAATCCTATGATGTCGTCTGTAGCAAGAGATGCCCCCGGTGCATCACGGTAGGAGGTATTTGGACGGGGGGCATCTGGAATGACGGTGTACAAGTATCCAGACTGAGCATAGATAAGGTTAAACTGTTGAGCTTTGAGTATGGCCTCTTCTTCAGATTAGGGACGTTCGGATGCGAAGTCCTTTGCTATGGGCGAGAGCAAGGTCTTAAGGAACCAATCCAAGAAGATCTTGTCATCAAGTGGGATTTTGCATAGACTGCGACGTCGCCGCCACTCATCGATGTGGTCGGTTATATGTGTCGCAGTGCTTTGGAAACAAGATAACAAGATCTCCACCCCTTCGTCATATCTGATAGGCAGTTGGAAGTACTGTAAGAACATGAAAGCTAGGGAGTTGAAGTCCGGGTATTTGGCCTACGGTAGCTCAATGTACCATTTGGTCACAGCACCTGTAAGGGTGCGTTGGAACAGCCTCAGCCTGATGGAATCATCTACAATGTTGTTGGATGAGCACCATAGATGGAATGTCATAATGTGATTTTGGGGACACTCCCCTGCCTTGCCTTCAAACTTGGGGATGTCTGATGGCAGCTTAGTTGGCATTGGAGGACAAAAAGCTTGATGGCGAATGGGGTCATTTGTTAATCGAGCCAAATCAGGAAAGTTAAGATGAGCCATGAAAGGTATATTTGACCCCAGGTTGATGTGGGATGGGGCTGCAATGGTGGTGGGGTTTGCAGGTGCATAATGCATCTGCACAGCTGGGGGTACTTGCGATGGCACCATTGTGGATGGGCCAATGCCCCCAAGTGTTGCGGGGGGATAAGTATGGGCGGTGGGGACATTTCCCCCATGTATGATAGGAAGGGCAATGTAAGTGGACAGTCCACTACCCCTCTGTGTGGTAGGAGGGGCGGTGTGTGTGGAGGGGCCATTGCCCCCGTGTGTTGCAAGTGGGCCAGCTTGGTTGGTCACTATAGTTGGTGGTAGCTGACTGATGATAGTTTGCATAACTACGCTTGGGCCACTTTCCAGGTTGTGCGTGACAGCTTGTGGTGTGGACATGGGTCCACTTGTTATGGCTATGCCGAAAAATGGATCCAGATTTGCACCAGCCATGGGCTTGATGGTGCAGTATGGAGGTCTGGTTCAGAATGATATGGGTCTGAATCCGAATTAGAGGCTATGTGGCCTTCTAATGGTGTGGGAGATCACTGAGAATAGTTTCGACAGTGTCAGTTGAGTGTTCCAAATGGTGGTGGTTTTCCTCTTAGGCGTGAGGAAGAGCGTGGAGGATCAATTGTGTTAGATTTTATGTCTAAAGCTGGTGGGAATGATGTTTGGACCCCAGTTTCAGTGGCTTCCTATTGGCTGTAGGTGGTCACTCAGCCACCAAGACTGCCAGAAGATAGTGCTTGGCTTTTTCATCACAGGCATTTCTACTCAATCGGAAGGGGTCGTTGCCCATTTTGCTTGGCAATTCCTCTCAGCAGCCAGCTACTTTGGGGTTCCTGTGGTACTCCTCACAATGCGTTTCTGGGAAGAGCCCAAGTACTTCCCACAGTTCAAGCAATCAGGGACTTATGTCCTCAAAGACTGCAGATTAGTTTATACTTAGTGTAAATTGGTAAATTTTAAGGCTCTCTCAGCGTCAGGAACCGAGTTGGGTTAATTACTTGGTATGGTGTATTTGTTTGTTTTTATTTCTGATATTTGGTAGCTGCAAATGGTTTATGAATTCATCATATTATGGTTGTGTATGCAAGCATTGAATAATTAGAAATTGTGAACAAATACAGTTTGTAACCCTGAATGTGGATGGCTTAACTAGATGACTACCTCACACTGATATTCCTCTTCAACCAAGAGAAGGTGCTGGTCTCTCAACATAATGGGACTAAGCCCATCCATAGATCCACAGTTCACCTCCCAGATGCAAGGTTGGTCAATAAGGAGGACGCTTAGCGCCATGAGAAGCCCTCCTTCTCTACCCCCTCTACCTTCCAGGTCATCTGGTTTTAATGGTTGGGAAGAATGTTCAATGAAGGGCCTAGATCTATACGAGCTTTCCCTTCATCGTATCCCAGAATACCCTGGAGGGTGATGGCTGGGTAGAGGAGGAAGGGTAAGCAAGACAGTTAGTTTTAGGTTGATTTTAGTTAAGCTGCATTCATTTGATTAAGCCATTAAAATTTGGAATTTACACGTTGTTTGTTGATGCAATTATAGGAAATTAAAACAAAAACTGAAATTGACTTATAGTGCTGGACAGAGGCGGCTGAGCCACACTGACAGTCCCTATAAAACTAAAATTTAAACTCTGTTTGACAAACCGCACATTTCTGATCAAATCTGGCGAGGGGGCCGCAAGATTTTTCCAGAAATAGGTGAGGGGGTCGCACAGAATTTAGAGACAGTCATGGTCTATGTTTTTGAGTGAAGTTGCACTTATCAGGGGATTAAGTGCACCCTGGGTGCACCTGTTTGGCCATTAAGTGCACCCTCAACCCCTGTTCAGGCCCGATAAGAGTGACCTGCCCCAGATTTGGGTTTTTTTGTGATCCAGAGTCAGATTCGGCCGATAGTAACCTGTACTGTGGCCAAACTGACTCGGATTTTCCTAGCAAAGGCTTCGACAGTACTGATAACTGAAAATAAACTAGATATAAACTGAATTTGACATGAAATTTTTGAAAACTAGGGCAAAAAATTAAAAAACTTGAAATTTAAAAATTTGGGCCAGGGATCCTGTGGGATCGACCTAGTATGGTCGCCAGGTCTGTAGTAGGGATTTCTCCTTGCTACAGGGGCAGGAATGGATCCCTTCTGTCTATAGGATAGATGGATAGGTTCCTGCGTGTGGAAATACTATAAAAATGGAAAAACAGAATGTAAAGAAAGCAAGGAACATTAAGAAGAGAAATGATGGAGAACACCTCTGCAAACAAAGGTTAGGGTTCCACTTCCAATAACCTGCAAACAATAACTAAACTATGGCAAACCGAAATACCTGCAAAACAATGTTAGGAAACAAACCTCCAAATGAAATAATGGGTTAGAAAGCAAAGAAACTACTAAGCAAATAAACAAGACAAGAAAAACACAGTTATACCTTCTCTTTGGGTGGAAATGGGCCACCATGCCCTAGCTTGTGGAAGCACCTCTCTTGGATGGGGGAGCCATGGCTCAATGGATATGGAGGAGAGGGAGTGTGGGTAGCTTGAGAGACAAAGGGTCTCAAGGAATCCACGGGAAGCATAACAGTATGCAAGGGAGAAGTGTTTTGAGAGTGACCCCCCACCCTCCTTTTATAGCTTTTTTTTGGGGTTTTAGGGTTTTAATCCCTTGGTCAAGGATTTAGCCCTTTTTTGGGGATTTTAGCCCCTTCCACCCTAACTTTAGCTCATTTTAGCGTTTTATCCCCTTTTGGGGGGCTTTAGCTCCTAGGAGAGTATTTTAGGCTCATTTTTGGGGTTTTTAAGCCCTTTTCTTCATCCTTAACCTAGTTTGAGGGTGTGGGGGTATAATGGAGTGATGTGAGGGTCGTGAGATGGTGTCCTTGGGTGGTGTAGGCCATGGAGAGCTGAGTGGAGGATTTTTTGGGTTAACAATACTGAGCACATTCTTCTTTGAGTGTGTACCGGGGCTAATCCCTAGAGTAGACATTCCTCCACACGGAGTTCAAGATCCAGCCCAATGACATTGGGAAAATGTTATGTGCATATTGGGCAGAGGTATGGTGGATAACGCCTACCCAGTGGACTTCTTTCCATGGTGGCGATGTCAGATCATTGCCATCGATGACTATCCCTATGCAGGGATAGATTTTCGGGGATATCCAGACATGCCTCTACCACTAGGAGTGGCATATGATGACATAGGTAACGAATCCCAAACCCTCTTTTTAAGTTTTTTGAATTATTAAAAAAAAATTGTGTTTTTTGATATATTGACTCAAAAGACATGTTTTGGTGTGACGACACATAGTGACAATCTGTCATGTGTATGCAGATGTTGGACCATGGCAACCTGACAGTTTTCCTCATCATAGACGAAGGGAAAGAGGAGATGACATCATGGGTGTGGATGAGGAGCGGACGCTCCAAAGCATCCACACAAACTTTGTAAGCTTGACACATAAGGTACCCATGGCGCAAGTCGAGGACTTTCCTGAGGCCATGCATCGCCATGTGGTTGGTGTACCACGGGCATGGGTTCGATTATTTCCACAGCTAGCTAGACCTTTGGTGTGCTACCACGATCAGAACCCCCCTCCTCCTCCTCAGGCTTAGAGACCTGAGAGTGTTTCATTTTTGTACTATCATGTATTATATTTTGGTCGCTCGGAAGACCCAATTTTGTATTATGACACTTATGTATTATGACGTCACATTTTGGATGTTTAATGAAAAACTTTTATGATGATCAATTTTATTTATTTACATGTGTGTAAAAATGTATGGTTGTGATATGCTTATGGTCTATGAAACAAATTCCAATCTAACACATAGTTAGCATATGAGTTAGCAACTTGATTAAAAATTATTGAAACATCTATGTATGTTATGTTCTCAAATTCTCGTTCTAGCAATATCACACGTAAGAATATTCATAATAATGTTGGATCCCTAATACGATACAAGCCATTAAGCTGTGAAACCACTAACTACAAATCAAGACATACCTCAAGAGAGAGAACACCATGTGAAATGGCATCCCGCAATAACTCAATAACATGACTATATTCAGCAACAGTGTTCGAATAAGGCCATAAACATACGCCTCCTGAAGACAATACCTGACCCGTAGGAGTATAAATCACCCAAAAAGAAGAAGCTAAGTTTTGAGTGTGGCGTCTAGCACCATCAGCGAATCCTATGTAAGCAGAAGACTCCATCAACATCTTCCATAAGAAATGAAAGCTAATCAACAAACCCGATCACCATAAGAAAACCTAACTATGCAAAAAACTGTACAATAATATACAATAATCAGCCCTAGCTGAATATCATGCATAGTATTTTTTAAGATAGATCCCATTTCTAGGCTTTGCCAAGGCTGTCCCTTCATAATCCACCAGCTCATAGGTGCCCTTCTCTAACACTCGTTTGACTACGTAAGGACCATGCCACATGGGATTAAACTTCCCTGCCCCCAAGGGTTCTTTAGCTTGATCCCATAAAAGGAGCAAATCACCTTCACTAAACCTCCTCAGATGGACAGACTTATCATATTGGACCTTAACACGATGCTTATTTACTTCTAGAGCCACTAAGGCATCCCAGCTCTACTCATCAAGCTTCTCTAAGTGGACCAAACATTCCTCCAATGTAGAAATGACTGGTAAAAGCTCTATAGCTAGCTTCAACAAAGGGATTTTGCATTCAACTGGTAAGACAGACTCCACCCCATGTATGAGCTGATATGGAGAGAAAATGGTGGCAGAATTAATCGTGGCTCTATAGGCCCACAAAGTAGGATATAACATGATATGCCAGTTCATCTTGCTTTGCACGATGGTTCATTGGAGAATGGACTTAAGTGATTTATTCACTGCTTCAACCTGTCCATTCTCCTGAGGGTAATAAGAAGAGGAGTGCTCCTGCTTATATCCTAACTTCAAAGCCAACTCTTCCATCATTCTATTCTGAAAGTGCCTACCATGGTCAATGACAAGCTCTTTCGGAATGCCGAACAGAGTAATAATTTGGTTGAAAACGAAATGTGCAGCTTTCTCACCATCGGATTTAATCGTGGGCATAGCCTCTACCCATTTTGTGAAATAATCAACAGCCACTATAATGTGATGATGCCCCCAGCCGAAGCTAGGTTGTAATCCATGAAGTCAAGCCCCCACTTGGTGAAGGGACTGGTGGTGATAATCAAATGTAATGGGGTAGGATGTGAGCGCATATTGCATGCAAACACCTGGAAAGGGTGACACATCTTGACCGCATTGACACAATATTTGAAGATTGACGGCCAAAAATATCCCGCTCTCAAGATTTTTTGGGCTGTAGAAAGCCCGAATAAATGACCACCACACATCCCTCCATGGCAATCATTCATCACAACCTTAGCCTCATCATGGGTTAAGCAATGATGCAAAATGGAATCTACCCCAGGGTGGTACAAAGTGTTATCCACTATAAGGTAGTTCTTAGATACATGACGTAATCGTCGTCGCTCATCCCGTGAAAGGTGAGTAGGGTCCTTCAACATTTGAAAATATACAATGATATCCCCATACCATCGGTCCAAAGTTGAGATAAGGAAAATATGGTCATCAATAAATGTATCCTCGTAAATCTCCTCCTCCTCCACACTTGCAAAATCAAAAATGAGCTCCGCAAAGATCAATGATTTCTTTGATTTCGCTGAAATGAAATCGAGATAAAATTCTTGCAAAATAACAATCCACTTACTATATTTTCCCCCAATCATCCTTCTAGTGAGGACGAACTGAAATGGATTGACATGAGCTACCACCAAGGTCTAGCGAAAGAGAATGTAATGTTTCAATCTCTAAACCACATGAACGGTGGCCAAGGTAAGTTTCTCCACATGAGAATAACAGATTTTCTCATCAATAAGGTTTTGGCTCAAATAATATATGACATGCTCATGGAGCTCCTCATCCTCCTGAACCAAAACCATACCAACTGTCTCCATGGACGTGGCCACATAAATCAAAAATCATGTCTATAGTCAGGAGGACTAAGCACAGGGACCGATGCTAAGGCTCGCTTAAGAGCATCAAAGGACTCCTGGGCTCTCTCATCCCAGCAAAAAGTAGTGTCCTTCTTTAAAAGACACATAAAGCCTTTAGTCAAATTGGAAAAATTAACCACAAATCTCCGCAATAAATTTTCCATGCCTTGCAAACACTGAAGATGTCTAATATTACGCAGAGGAGACAATTGAAGTATTTCCTCAATCTTTAAGGGATCGACTCTTATACCCTCCCTGGATACAATGAACCCTAGAAAGCAACCAACAGTCACGCAAAAGATGCACTTATGAGGATTTAACCTAACCTAGCAATGGCAGCATCTTTAGAATACTAATCTAAAATGGTATGGATGACACACTCTCAGATGAGAATCAGTAGTAAGATCATCCAAATACACTTCAATAATTGTTTTGAGATCATCAAAAATTGGGGTCATGGCCCACTGAAATGTGGCTCTGGCATTTTTAAGACCGAAAGGCATCTTCTGATATGCAAATGTACCCCAAGGACAAATAAATGCAATTTTATGTTGATCCTCGGGTTTGTTCTGAATCTAATTATATCTAGAAAAACCGTCCATGAAGGAGAATACCTCGCTTCCCACACACTCATCCAAAATATGATCAATAAATGGTGTGGGAAAATTATCCTCAGGACAAACATGATTTAAATCTTGGAAATCAGTGCATATATGAATCGCTCCCTACTTCTTATCAACCAAAATGGGATTTGAAACCCACTCCGTCAAGGGAACGGGATAAGATAAAATCGGCTTTTAACAGTTTTTCTATCTAAGCCTTAATAGCGGGTGCTTTTCTAGGATTCACCGCACGCAAACGTTGTCGAACAGGATTTGCATTTGGATAGGTATTAATCTCATGTTCGACAATACAAGGGTCAATACCTGGAATTTCTTCGTATGACCAAGCAAAGATGTCACAAAACTCCTTAAATAGCTTGGTATACTCCTTGATTTCATCAGGGGAACAATCCACCCCAATGTAGACGTTCTCGACTTTGCAAGGATCGCAAGAAATATTGATAGGAATAGTAAGTGATAAATCCTCCATGTTCCCATCAGTCATCTGACCATGAGAGCTCAATGGAACCACAGGACTACCAATCTTCTCGCTAAGAATCTCCCTAAAGTCCTCACGCTCCATACAGTTAAGCTCGGGAAGAAAATATGATCTATGATGTAACTCTTCCCAAGGTGGCTCAACCCTAGACATGGCCTCAATAATGGATTCATCTAATGGAAAAACATCGTCAAGGCAATCATGTGTGTGAGAGGACTCAACTTCCCATGCATGTGGCACATACATGTCCTCCTCCTCCATCCACGAAGAGGAAGGACTAGGCTCTGCACCACAATCAAGATTCGCTTAATATGGTATCATTGTTGTAGGAAACGGCACATCCATTTCAACAAGTCCATTCAAAGGAATCGGTGAAGGAAGAATCCAAGGACCTTCCATATGGGTCATGCGAAAAGACACCGAATTCAATGAAGACGAAGCCCCACCGAAACTAGATCTGATCATAAGAATGGGCACAGGATAGCTAAAGGTCCCCATAAGAGATGGATACATACCCACACCCACACTCCCAGTTGCCAGCTGAGAATGATCGATAATTGGGATAGAAGCTCCCAATGATGCATTAACACTTGGATTATGGAATGATGTCTGATCAATCGTAACGATCTTCCCATTAAATGGAAAGCATACTACTCGAAAGAGAGAAGAGGCTACGGATTGCATACTATACATCTAATTCTGACCCAGCAAAATATTGTAGTCAAGGGGTGCATCAACCACCTCGACCTCGATGGTGACGGTCTTCCCTCCCAATTGGACCTTAAGAGAAGGAATAATCTCATGCGGCCAAAATGATCTACCATCAAAGGCAGTCAACATAGTAGCAGATTGAGACAACTTGGGAGAACCCAAACCCTTCCAACATGACAAAGACATCACGGAAGTAGCAGCGCCTTCTTCAATCACAGTGCATTTGACGTTCATATTAAGACACTCTACATGAATCAAAAGAGACACATAGTAAGGCAAGTGAGGCTGTAGTCCCATGGTTTCAAATTTGATGATGGAAGAAGAGTTATCATCATTAACCCCAAGAGCAGAAAGCAAGGCTTTCCTTTGCAGGGGACAACTATGAAGTACTTCAAGCGCAGACATCACACAAGGAGTTTGGCCCAAATCCTTGACAACGGAATAATTATGGGCAGCTCAGGCATTAGGATTGTGCCCCAAACGCTTTAGGACTCCCTTAGGAATGCGAGGTGCAATTTCAGGTTTACCCATAGGGTTTTCGATAAGCAAAGGGCTCTCGAGTGGAGCGGGTTCTTTTCCAAGGTCCTGTTGTGACGAACCATAATCTTTCGCATGAGTCACAACCGTAGTAGCATGTACTATGTTGATGCAACCATGACCAGTATTGGCTTCCGGCGGACTTTGATCTCTACACGATGCATAATGAGGATCATTGGTCCTCAAGTTCATATTTTGATTATGGGGTAAAGGATTAGTTAGCATAGTTGGGCCCTATGCTATGAATCTCGAGGCATATTCCATATGAGGGCACAAGTGAGTGAGGTGGTCCTCCTTACACAATTTGCAAGGAAACTTTACCTTACATTTAGACTTCTTGTCCCCCCCAATGTTACGAGCATTCTTGTCATTAAAATTAGCATTTTCATTCTTGTTCCCACCCTTACGAATATTTTTACCCTTTTTCTTATTCCTTCTAGGCATTTGGTTGTCCTTTTGGTCCGATGATTGCACGAAAAGTACACTCATCATTTGGGTGGGTTGAGACAAAGCCATGGCTTGTCCTGAAGTGGATTCATTAATAGACAATTGGCTCACTTGTTTCACAACTGAATCCACCAATTTGGCACTTGTACAACCCACGATGCCATCGGCATGTGGTCCAGGCTTGATCTTGGGATCGAAACTAGAACGCGGAGCATTAGGTATAATCTCATACAAAAGACCAAATTGAGCATAGATCAAATCCAAATCTTGTGCCCTAAAGATTGTTTGTTCCTCATTTTGGAATTTGGATGTAGAAACATCCTTCGCGATGTAAGGTAACAATGACTTGAGTAACCACCCAAGGAGAAATTTCAGTGGTATAAAGGATTTAATCAATCTCTTCCATCTATGCCACTCTTGAATATGAACTAAGATATGTGTGGCTTTGTCTTGTCAAAATGTCAACAAGAGTTCTGTACCAATGTCGTAATGCACGGGTAGCTGAAAGTGATTGAGGAAATTCATGGTAAGGTCATCGAACAAAACGAATGCCCCCTTGGTAACTCTATATACCATTTCGCTATAGGCCTAATGAGGGTGCATTGAAACAGCCTTAAATGGATTGAGTTGTCATGTAAGGAATTGGAAGAGCACAAAAGGTGAAAAGTAGTGACATGTTCACTAGGATCTTCTCCTGTTTTTCCCTCAAACTTGGGAATGTCTGAGGGAAGCTTATTAGGGACGGCCGGCCAGGCCGAGTCATGAGATACCAGATCGTTCATAAGTCTTGATAAGTCGGGTAAGTTCAACATTGTGAGGAAAGGGAGCCTAGGTTGAGCTAGTCTATGCCACGCTCCCTGATAGCTCTGGTTCATATAAGGTTGATTACTGTAAATACCATGGCCTTGGCCATAATATCCTCCTCCCATTTGACCCATGTAGGGCTGCATGGAAGAATTATGATGTGGTGTACCTTGACTATGCTGTGCTACAAAGCCATAATTAGAAGAGTAAGCAGGTTGTTGATACTCATACCCATAGGGTTTATAGTTCTATCCATACTGCGGTCCATAAGACTGTCCATGAGAAGCTCCATCAGGTGTCCCATGGGATGTCCCATGAGAAGCTCCATAGTTATGGATATGGGGAACTCCTTGCGATGGACCATGAGACGATCCAAAAATAGGATTATGACATCCTGAGACAACAGGAGGTACTTGAATCTGAGATACTACCATGCAAATAGTCGCAGTACGAACATGGCTAGTAGCGATATTCCGTCCCGAAGGACCACGTGAATGAGGGGGACGAAGGGTTGTCAAAAATGCATTCGAAGGAGTAGGGTTTGAGGATGAAGGGACATGTGAAGGGATGTAAGTGGTGTTCCCTACGGTCACTCATATTAGTTATGGTATCCGCATATGACTACTGACACTAGGTCTAGGATGGACATGTGAGGTAGCTTCCACCACCGAGATGGAAGGTGCAATGTGACTAGTGCTCCCAAATCTCTCCACATGGAAAGGAATAGGAGTGCCCCCAGGTGTAGTGCTAGGTTCAACTTCTGACTCGGCATGATGTGTTGGATCGTGTGCAAGGATATCAATCATGCCATAATGAACATGACTAGTGCTTGTCAGTTCATAATGAGTCTTGTCGCCTGGTAACCAATACCAGTGACCTGTGAATGATGGATCATAACCAGAATGTGAAGGTATTTCCAGTGAAGGATCATATATGGGAGTAGAATCTGCATTCCCAACCTCATGAGGTGGAGAAGACATCTCAGGAATCTCATCCTCATGATCTCTCATTGTGTGTGAATCAATGTGAGAAGTAGTTCGCCCGGACTATCTATTTCTCTCTCCCAAAGGAGGAGGAGACATGGAAGGTGGAAGTCCTGCTAAACGACGAGAACAGTGAAGTGTCACGCTTGAATCCACAATTACTCAAAAAAAATGAAAAAGACTCGATCTAATTACGCAAACCCTAGGCAAACTAGCGTGCACAGAGCATACATATATAAAATGTAAATCCAAATCACAAGAAAACAAGGGTAGGATATGTGAGCTGCTGAATGAAGCAGGTATGTCTCACCTGGGAGAGGCTTGAGACTCCCATACACAACAAGCAAAGGTTTGTAACCATTTATAGTGGCCCTCAGCTTCAACGCATATAGAGACTGTGCTGTCCGACCCCTACATGGCTAGGAAACCTGTAGAATAACCTCTGCAAAGTACCCCCTCGATAACCTAGGTAAGGCAACTAAGGTCACCTCAATACAATCAATGCTCAGGTAGACAGTCGCAGGAGGGATTGACCATATGGGCAGGGTAGAAAAGCCCAAAACTCTCGAAAGATCCCCCAGATATGAATACAATCCTGGAAATATCTCTAGTGCTACTCATTTATGACCAGGGGTCATCCCAATGAATACCCGCTCACACTGCCTCGTGCTTAACTCTCTTGTAAGAGGAGGATCCTGAGAAACACTAATTATATAAAGGAATTTCACACTCTCACCTGGACAGACACATAAATGTTTCATTTAGTGGTCTTGGAGAATTTACTCACAATGAACTATTCCAAGACCCTAAAACCTAATCTTGTTGGTGCACCCTATAAAAGAAAAGAGTGTAATTCATTTTATTATGTGTTGATTTTAATTGGCTTATTACTCAAAAGGGAAAATGGTCGTGCAACTAATGATGTTATGACGCAATAAGAAGTAAAATGCACACCTAACAATCAATGCAAATGCACTGTGTCAAATGAAAAATGGGGTATGCTACTACGTGAAGTGCAAAATTTTCCTTCAAATGAATGTGCAATCATTCCTATATGAAAATCTAACTAATACTTCTTCAAGCAAACCTAATGCAAGTACCATGCAAAATGCAAAATGCAACAATGCATAATGATGCAAAAAGCAAATGTTTTTGTATTTTTTGAATTAAAATGAGATAATAAAGAAAAAGTATGACTCTACAACCCCCAAACTCTGCAAGCGCTAGCATACAGCACCCAAGTAAAGCACTAAGGTAAAAGAGACCTAATGCACTAATCCCAAAACAAAAAATGGAAAATGAAATGACAAGAACATTTTCAAAAAATTCAAACTAAAAAGCGCCTCTGGTCAGAAACAGAGGTGTATACAGACTCCACTGAGCATCCAAGAAGACTCAAAAATCATCCAAACTCACCCAGCAACACTTAAACCTCCCCAAAAAGGAAAAACTCGGGGCATACACGACTGTGTGCAAAAAACCCACATAGATACGCGGATATCCCAGTAAAAACCGCATGTATACGCGACTGTGAAGACAAAACTCAAGTACAGGAAGAAAAAGAGATAAAAAAGAAGGTAAATAGATAAGCTGAGACAAAATTTACTCCGATCAGATACTACTAGGAAAACATGCCCCCAGAGCCGACTCAGAAACAGAGAAATCGGAGCAATTCAAGAACATTGAATGTCGATAAAACCCCCAAAGGAAATGACTAGAAACTCCCCAGTATGGTCACCAAATCTGTTACGGAGAAACATTCCTATGGCTTGGGGTACCACAACCGTATAGAGTAACCACAGAAATCAATCATTTCCCATATACAAGAGAAATAAAACATCTAACACTAAAGGATCTCGAAACATACCTTATTATGGATGGTTGATGTAGAACCCTGTTGAGCTTTTCCACTCTCGCTTGTATTAGCGATTTTCTCTCTCAACATTTAGCAAACAAGACGAGCATGCTATATAATGGTGTTAGACCTACTCTAGCATATATAATCAATAACATATAAGCATTTAAAAGCATCCATGGATTCAATATTAATTTAAATACACATTATTGGACAGGAAAAGATATTTCTATTAATATAAATCGGAGATTACAATGTTGACAACCTCTGTCGGCACGTCTATGAACCAAATAAACTGAGTCCTCCACCTAGGCCTCCACCACTTCAATCCTCCATATCTCAATAGCAAGCTCACAAGCAAAGGCAAGCTTGGGAAGAACACAAAGTGCTCCAAGGGACAAAGGGATGTAGACTCAAGTATAAGCTCCGGCAACAATGGAATATAGTTTTCTTGCTCTTCAATTCCTCTCCCTTCAATGTATCCAAAGGGTTCCTTATATAGTGCTTCAATGGGGTAATGGAAGGTCAAATCCAAGCAATCTCAAGGCATATGGAAGGCCAAGAGACAAGTGACTTAGATCCACATCAAGGAAAACTCCAAAACTATTTGGCCTTTTGCACACATCCCGATGTACGTGAGTTTGAGGGTCATATCTGCATATATACCCGAGAATAGGTTTAAAAGTTGCGTATGGAAAATAATGCATATTTTTAGGGATGATCTTGGAAACATCAAAGGTACAAAAATGGTCCATGGGGTCCAAAGAGTCTGTAGAGGGACAGGGAAGGCCATAAATGCGTGATCCACCATGTGTGGTAAAATTAGCTGTAACACCAAGTGTAAAAAGAGCCCTGGAGTGGTACACAGGTTACTTGGATGTACTATGCCCCAAAGTTTGTATAAATGGAAAAGATCATGGATGCAGGTTGTTCAAATGTAATAAGTCCTTGAGGTTGAACTAGAACTTAAAATTCCTAGTGTAGCAGGTTGTTTGGTAGTAATCAGTCCTTACATATATATCTATATATGTGTGTGTTCTCGTGTTGAGCTGATAAGGTCACGAAGCATGTGAGGTGCACCTAGGAGGTTCTCCTTTACTAGTATAACGCAGGTTGACCATGTAGAGACGTAATGCACTGAGTGTGTTCCTAGGATATCCTTGCATAGTAGAAGCTGCAAGTTGTCTTAATGACATGAAAATATCTTGGCTTACTCCTATGGTGATAGAACGTAGGTGGTTTGCATCTAGGTTATGCTCTGTGTGCTCTGTTCTATTTTTGTTTTGTGCAAGACAAAACAGATGATATGGACACTGTGAGATAAAGGTAGTAGACACAGGTTATTATAGTGGCAATGTAAATAAGGTCTTGGACAGTTCCTACGTGATGGCTTGCTCAAGATGTGATGAAGATTTGGATGAGGACTAGGCCTACACCCCACATGAAAAAAAGATGGCTTTGTAGAAACTTCTGATGACATATAGTATCGTTCGATGATGATGGAAAGAACTATGATGATGACTCTATGAATTTGTGATGGTGACTTTGTGATGAAGACTTGACCAGATGTATTGATGATTGTGGTAGAGAGAGAATAACTTCCTAGTTAAGAGGGATTTTTGATGTATTTGTAACTTCGAAAGATATTTGATGTATATTATCATTGTATGTTTTTGTGCCCCCATTGGAGATGTGCTTTCATCCTTGCGGGATTTCTTTATTGTGTCTATACCTTGAGGTACAACCTTTGTTGTAAATTGGGTAAATAGTCCCCAGTGTAACATCATGCAATGTGTATTTGGAGCCTCTCTAGGAGAATTCAGCCATGTTAGGGTTACAGGTCTACCCCAGTCATGTAATAGGTCAATCACTTGAAGGGTATAAATAGGGAGGCACCCTCCCTCATTTCACACCTCACACTCACTATAGTTCGCGTGAGAGAGACAGAGAGCCAAGGGAGGAGAGATAGATAGCTGCTGGAGATTTATTATTACTGGGTTTGATCATCTTATGACATAGTCTTTGTGAGGGTATTATTCTGAGGAATTTTGTGGGGTTTTCTCCTTTATGGTTTCCTCGGTAAAAAAAAAATTGTCTATCTGTTATATCTTATGCATCTTGTTGTACTTTGATCATCTTATGACATAGTCTTTGTGAGTGTATTATTCTGAGGAATTTTGTGGGGTTTTCTCCTTTATGGTTTCCTTGGTGAAAACATTTTTGTCTTGTGTATTTGTTATATCTTATGCATCTTGCTGTACTTGTTATTCTTTCAGACAAAGATCATAATTAAGATAATAAGATCTAGAAAAACTAACATAAAATAGCAAGAAGATATGGATAAAAAGGAAAGCTTAGGAACACGTAAAAGCCAAAAACAACAACTCAAGAGTATCAACGACAAGAAATTGCTACTCACACTAATTCAAAAGGATTATCCAGAATCCTTGAGTCCAAAACAGGTATATTCAAACACTCAAGGATTGACAGAGTAAGTAGATTTTCAGTAAAATTTATTTGAAGTGTTATGTACTATTAGCCATGCATAAAACAATAGAGAAAAAATATACACCATGATTGTGCAAAAAAAAAGGAAAGAGTCTATATTATATTCAAAATTATGGTTACAAAATTATGGATCTTCGAAGCTCGTATTACATCAAGCCACTATAGGGCACCAAAAACAAAAATTGAAGCAAAATTGAAGACAACTGAAGTTGAGTCACAGATGCAGTTCGAGGTCAACGTCTTTGATATGATTGGAATACAGAGTTGAAAGATGCAAACTTAAGTCCATTGGAGTTGGCTCTGCAAGTTCAAGAAACCACAATAGGGGAAGAATATTGTGTGTTGAAGTTGATGGATATGGATCAACCCCAAGATTACTCAAAAGATCGAATGTGTGTTGTTTTTGTTGTTCCAAAATTTCCACCCTCTTACTTAAACTAGACACTATCTTTGAAATAGTTCAGTTGAAATAGGATTGTTCACACCAAGGCAATAAATTAGACTCCATCACCTGATTCTGCCAAATTCCAATGTCCATCCGCAATCATCCAAGATCTGCTTGTTGAGATTGAATGATTGTGTGAATAATGTCAAGATAATTATTGAGGCATTGGAAATAGACCATTATGATGAGAAAGGTATGCAGAATTGAAAAGCAAGACGTAAATAATAGGACAAGCTTGACAAAGTAAAAACCAAGGTGGTGAACAAAATGAAAATACCAAAAATTTATGGAACTAGGGAGAAGTTGATCACACACTTGAACATAAATTGAAGAGACATTGAAGATAAATAATTCATGCATTATATAACCCAAGGTAGAGCATGTTAAGTTAAAATTAAATGCATAGGTTAAAAAGTGTTTCGAAAGGATGATATTGGAATAAAGGTAACAATACGAACACACCACATGGAGATCACTTTTGGCACATCAACTTGTTTAGGCATGCTAAAGGTTGGAAATATGTGAGAATTTATTCCATGGAATAAACACACCTCTTATCTACAATACAAGACAATATAACTTGCAGAATCCATTAAATCGAATAAGGCGAAAATAAGTTCGTTCACTTCAAGTGATGCATAGAAAAAGTTAACTGTGATCTGGAAAGAAAAAACCAGGGGGACACAACAATGAAGAAAGACCATTTTCCACTGATGTCAAAGGGGGAGAAAAGCTGAAAGAAGGATAGCATGAGTAAAGCTAAAAGAGTGCGAGAAACTAGAAATCAAAAAGATCCCAATGATAGGGGGCGCCTAATTGTGTTGACATCAATGACAAAGGGGGATATTGTTGGAAATATGTTGTCATTGATGTCAAATATAAAAAAGATGTCAAAGACAAGTTGATGTCAAAGATCAAAGATGTATAATACAAGTTGAAAAATGTCAAATACAAGTTGATGTCAAAGATCAAAGGTGAACCAGGCAAGCTGAATATATAATGTCAAAGATTAAAGATCAAAGATGGACCAAAGTAAAAAATATGCCAAATATCAAAAGTTTAAAGGACCAACATGACATTGATCGCATTTGTGCACATATTCATGCACATAAAAGAATAACTGAATATAACAAAGATGCATGAATAAGACTTATAAATTAATTAAATTGTGTGTGTGATAGTTCCACAAAGAATTCATAGATGTGTGAAAAAGTCCCACAAAAGTATTGGAATATGTGTGTCTTAAACTACAAAGCTGAATTACAAATGTGGCATGCCAATGAAAACATTAAATTGTCAAAGACACAAATGTAGTGGGATGATATATGTATTAATCTTGTCTATTTATCTAGGAACAAAGAATCAATCTCATCAAAGATTAATCAACAAATAACTCATGAAATGGTGTAATCGGTCTACAGGAATAGTAGCCGCTCTGTATTCACGTAAAGAATGAATGATTACAATTACAATGTCAAGCAATAGCTTGAATCAATGAGGAATTCGAATACCTAAGGAGGTCGTTCGAATTCAATGAATGAGTGTAGCTTAACTGACTGTAAGCCATTGGTTTACACTCAGTTAACCACTTGACCAAAACCCTAATTGACTTACCAAACCCTAACTGAAGTCAGAGTGCAATAAATGACTGAATCTCAACTGAAAGAGATCAAACACATGTCATAGCAAGCCAACCATCAAGTGCTAGTGCTTCAATGACTTCAATGAACCCCGATGAGATTAACTGAAGCTGAACTGATCATTAGAAGTTGGTGGAGGCACCCATGTTGACTCCAGATCATTAAATAATAATAAATAATCATTAAGTAATATATTTAATGAGAGGAGGTGCCTTAACTGACTGGTTGAACTAATTGTAATCACCAGATAGCAATTAGGTGCATTAATATCACTAAGATCACCCCCAGAGTGCTCCAGTTAGCCTCCTTGACTATAGGAGAAGGCTAAGTTAGCCTCCTTGACTGTAGGTAGACGTGGGTGTGACTCGATGATGTCAATTAATTCTCCACTGATGTCAATTAATGTCAATTAATTTCAATTATACTTAGGATAGTGGTTTAACACGGCCAATTTGATCAAAAAGAGTGTGTATGGTGGTAAATGTCTCCAACACCCCCCCTTAAGCTATACTCGGGAAGAGTTAGAAAACATAGATACATAAAAATTATAGGGACTCGAAAACAAAGGCCATAGGACACCCTATACAATAAAGTAACTGCTTAATATAACCAAGGAAACGGGGAAAACCTCATGGGAAAAATACCCCCCCTCAAACTAAGCAGTAAATCAAGAATTGGTTCTTCTATGCAGTAGCATCCTGAGACTGTGCATTTGAACCTATGAATCCAAACTAAATGAATATGTATGGAGGAATCTTCCACTTTGGAATAAGAACAATGCACTCAACTGAATCAGAAATATAAACAGCCGCACAGTGAAAACTGGACCCATGTAGAGCAGCTGAAATCATCTGAAGAAAGAGCAAAGGTTCTTGAGGATTAAAACCATGTGTGGAACACTCAAGAAACTAATATGTTGCAGCCTTAAACAGAAAACCATGAGTGGTAAAATCAGCGCCAATTCTTAGGAGCAAGTGTCCAAGCGGATGCAGAATGTCTTCCTTTTTACTAGTTCTATGAGGAGATGAGCATGTGACCAAAGGTAGAGAAGCCCTAGGACTCTGGAGAGAGAATGCTTGAGCTCCATAATATAATATAGCTTCATAAATAGCTAATGATTCACAAAATAAAATATCATAAACCTCATAAGAGGAAACTAACACCAAATCCCCAGCAGGAAAATTGAAGAAGAACTACGGTACTTGATTTTTCACACCGGAATTGGTGAGAGCAACTACAAGCATGGCTGAAAGCTCTTGGATTTTAAAATATGAACCAAATAATATCATATCAGAAATTAAATCATATCTAAATAAGTTCACAACATATCCAAAACTGTGAAATCAAATCAAATCCCCAGCAGTAGTTTCGAAGGAGACTTGCGGTACTTGTTTCTTCACATCGTTGATGAGAACAGCTACAAACAGTACTGAAGGTTTACGAACCTGAAATTTTGAACCAATAAATATCATATCAGATCCAAATAATATCATATCAAATCCCATAAGGTTCATATCAAATCCAAAATTATGGTCAACCGAGACGGTGGATGCACAGCTGTCTTTTTCTTCAAAATTCTAAATTTTTGTGCATGCAATCCTGCAGGATTTTGCTGGAAGATCTAGATCATGGGGAGTAAATGTGTCACTCTTATAATCTGATATTTCTTCCAAAATATCCAATTTTTTACATATTTTCACACCAGCAGCAACATTAGAGGGAGAAAAATCAAATTTCTCTTCACTTTCGGAAGCAATTACTGGTAAATTTTGCACAGAATTCAAAGGAAAATCACCGGTGAATGTTTGCATGGAAGTACATCAATATTTTTCTTCAATATCAAAGATTCAAATGTCTTCTTCTATTTCAGCAATATGAGGAGATGAGATATCAGAGATCTCATGAACTTCTGGAGAACCAAGAGAAGGAGTCACTGCATGGAGACTTTCTTTAATTCGAATTGAATGTGTAGAAGATTCTACATCATCTTCATCTTGAACAACTTCATCAGAGAGAGTAGAGGCTAAGAATTTTGAGTAAATAACTCTTGTGGTGTTGGATGTGATCTCCAAAGTGCTATTATGATCCTCATTGTGCTTGCCAAAGGTTCTGTCCAATTTTGTCCAGAGATCCTTTGGGTATTCATCAGAACCAATAAGGTAGCGCAAGCTAGGAGAAAGGGCCAAACATATTGCTCCAAAAGCTCTGTCACCGTCATTTATCCAGTCATTCTCATTATCATAAGACTCTTTTCCATGTCTAATAGACACCTCATAGAGACCTCGTCTCTTCAGAGATGCAACCATCTTCAACTTCCATTCTGAATAGCTTGTGGATGGGGTGAGAAGAGGGACTGATGAGTCCATTTGAAGTTGTACCTATTAAAACTTGCAAATCACAACAAAAGGAAAATGTAAGGTCATATAGCCTACACATTTTAGGCTTTCATCACACCAAGCATATTCAATCAAGCAAGCTTGATCAACAAGTTCTTTACTTGGGGTATTAAGTGGTAAGCCTTGGCTTCTGGTGCAGTGCTAGATTTTTGAGCTATTGCTCAAATTTCATGGAGAAATTTGTCAGAAAGCTTGTTTTTGAGAGATAGATCTTCATCCCGTCGTAAGCTCTGATACCATATTAATCTTGTCTATTGATCTAGGAACAAAGAATCAATCTCATCAAAGATTAATCAACAAATAACTCATGAAATGGTGTAATCGGTCTACAGGAATAGTAGCTGCTCTGTATTCACATAAAGAATTAATGATTACAATTACAATGTCAAGCAATAGCTTGAATCAATGAGGAATTCGAATACCTAAGGAGGTCATTCGAATTCAATGAATGAGTCTAGCTTAACTGACTGTAATCCATTGGTTCACACTCAGTTAACCACTTGACCAAAACCCTAATTGACTCACCAAACCCTAAATGAAGTTGGAGTGCAATAAATGACCAAATCTCAACTGAAAGAGATCAAACACATGTTATAGCAAGCCAACCATCAAGTGCTAGTGCTTCAATGACTTCAATGAACCCCAATGAGGTTAACTAAAGTTGAACTGATCATCAAAAGCTGGTGGAGGCGCCCCTATTGACTCCAGATCATTAAATAATAATAAATAATCATTAAATAATATATTTAATGAGAGGAGGCACCTTAACTAACTAGTTGAACTGATTGTAACCACCAGTTAGCAATTAGGTGCATTAATATCACTCAGATCACCCCCGGAGTGCTCCAGTTAGCCTCCTTGACTGTAGGAGAAGGCTAAGTTATCCTCCTTGACGGTAGGTAAACGTGGGTGTGACTGGATGATGTCAATTAATGCTCCACTGATGTCAATTAATGTCAATTATACTTCGGATAGTGGTTTAACTAGGCCAATTTGACCAAAAAGAGTGTGTATGGTGGTAAATGTCTACAACAATATGAAGTAAAGGGACTTCACCAAGTGGATTGTTGCTAGAAATATCACATCTCTTGTTGACAAGAGTTGTTTCTCTAGGCCTGAATGGTTTAGATCTAGAACAAATGAGTGATAACAAAGATGGAAGACTTCCCCTAGAGCTCGTAGATATGGAATGAGTCATTTGGATATTTTGTAGTGTGATGTAGTTTTCTTCTATGGTGATGAATCTCCACAGATGTACCTGCACAAACACATGAAACAAACAAGAAATATCAAAGGTACCAGAACATAGTCTACAATTCTATATTAGTGACTAATGAATCCAATAGTGAAATGAATGATTGTAACATAATACATTTTACAGGAAAGGAACCAACTTTGCATTAAAAATGAAGAAGAAATATTACAACCATTTCCTTAGTGTTGTGATGCTCCTTCACATGCATGTCTTGTCCTCAAAAGCTCGAACTTGCTCCTTCTATGCTCACCCTAGATTTTGCCAACCTCAATGCAACAGCATAACATTTCTCTCTCTCAACCATGGGGAATGAGCCAGGTTTTATAGGCCTTGGGAGGATAGGGATGGTTGAGAAAATGGTGGATGAGGGGGAAGGGAGATCCTACTTGGGGGGATATCGAGTCCAAGTGGTCCACAGGAGTAGGGATGAGAGTGCCACGAAGTCTTCCTTTGAGAAGCTTTGTCAAACTTCTCTTTTTATCTGTTAAACTCGGGCACCACTTTTCCTCCAAGTAGACAAATTGTTACTAAATGGCTCTTTGATCAAGGGGCATAGGCGGTGGCACCACTTATTGTCAAGAGACAATGGGTGTTACTGAAGAGGGTAACTCTTTTTGCATTAAAGGAAAAGGCAGTGCTCGACTCAAATATGGAAATAGGAGTTTGGGCCAATGTCCAACTTCACAGTTTCGGAATTGAGGGCAACTTCTGATATTTTAGGCCTCAACACATGATGGTGATGATATTTATGTTTAACGAAATGCCCTCAAAAGCATGAGGCTATAGGTATATGATAGGTGAGATCTTTGAAAGATAAATTTGTCACTTCGAGTCAAGAAATCACTTGATCGGAGATCATCATCAACCAAGATTTTGCAATACATCAATACTTTTGACTCATATCCAAAAGTCTCCTCATCATGGATGCAGGCCAATACAAGGAAGATTAATTAGGGAAATGAATAAACATGGCTACTAGAATACAACGTAGATCCATGTGAAGAAGACTCAAACTTGGACATAGCTACCATATATACAATGTATATCTATGTTAAATGGATGCAAATTTGAGCACAGCCATGACCATACAAATGTGGATCCATGCTAGGAATTACATAAAATACTCCATCACAACCTGGGGAAAGCAATGAGTGCTTAACAAATACACAGGGTCTTCGTCTCGTCTTCCACAAAGTACAATTGTATCCATGTGATTACAATGTCTTGATGTTGATCATGGTAGAAACCACTTGATTACCGATCAATGACTAAAACCATTAACAAGTGCGAGGGAGATCATCATTAATGTCATTGATTCCCAAGGTACCCTAGTACAATCTCCTGAGTGTGATAGATGATTTGATGTCGAACAATCAGTTGAATCTTTCGATCAAAGGTCAATGATGTGAACCTACATCGAGAGTGGGATAATTTATCATTGATGCATATAGATCTCAAGGTACTATATTTTTGTTTCTAATACTAATTCCTAGATGATGATATGATGTCAATGGGAATAGTCTCATCGAAGAATGGCCCTGATGAATCCCACATCGATGACACGAAACTTGAAACAAAGTTCTGGAATTTTGAATATGATGTAACCATAGGACTAACTCAAAAGGTACTAACACAAAGGTTGTTTTGACTGTAGAGGTAAACTCTCAATTTTTCTTTGAACATCAGGTGGCACGACCGGAGACTTGGCAGCAATGACTTAGACCAGGTGGATACCAAGACACAATGCGATGGTAAACGATGCATTATTTGAAAGACTCAAAGGAGTGACATGAATCAAGAAAGTGGATCGACTTGGAAGCAAGATGAATACCCAATTGACTTAATGAAATGCAGACAAGTGCCATGTTCAAAGGTGACTACTAACTATCATTTATTTGCAAATGAAATAGTTTCCTTCCCTTAATTTCCCATCATGATTGATGAGTGTCTCTTTTCATTTTTATGAGCCCAAAGAGGGTAACAAACACTCATTGTATCTTATCCTAAGATAACTCCATTCTCATATATTTCATGAACCTGATGTTGGGCACAGGGGCAGACCCGGGTTAACGCTTTATACGTCGCACCAACAAAAGACCCACTGTGTTGGCCCTTTCGGCAACAACCTGCGCGCAGGTTGCAGTATCACCCGAAACAGCAATGGGGTGCCGCAGAATCAGGTTTCTGCACGCAGAGAGGGATATTACTGTACCTTAGCCTTTCTAAATAATTACCAGTCAACTTCTTGCTATCTTATCATTCATTCACAAATAACTCACAGCATAATAAGACAACCAAACTTGCATAACCCACTACGGGGAATTCACAGCGAAGCTTAGTATTAGCAGAGATCTTATATTAACAGATATATCCAGTTTAATGCATGAAAATGACAGAAACAGAAACAACACAACAAAACCACAACACCAAATATAACATGGTTCACCCCCAGTGTAGGGGCTACGTCCACAAACTACGTTTTATTCCTCTTTCCTCAAAACCACAGTTTATCTGCGCACTCAGCTGCAGATTCCTTCAGCTCTTAACAGCACGCACACAGCAGCAGGCTTCTGCGCACATAGCTGCAGACCTTTCTTACTTTCTTACAAAAACCCTCTGCGCACACAGCTGCAGAGGTCGTCCACGCACACAGCTGGGACTTGTCCTTCCTTGCCAAAAACCAACCTTACTTCACCTTATCTTTCTCACATCAAAAAGCCTAACCTATCCATTTTCCATAAGCGCTTATTTATACTGCGCAGCTTTACAAAAACCATGGTCTTAAACCATGGGCACCCACAAAACCCTAAACCCTGAATTTAAACCATGGGTTTATTACAAAAAGAGAGGGTTTTGACTTACCCTGACACCCCTAAGACTATTTTGACCCAACGCTCCGCTTACAAATTAACCGCGGAGTTACCCCCTATGGAGTATGCGCCCCAACAAGCCCCTAAGACTCACTAGTGGCCCGTCCCGAGACACTCTGCAGCTTCTCTGATGGCCGAATATCGCTGAGGAGACATATTATACTGCTTAATGAAGCTCTCCATGCTGCTGCCGGCTGCATACTTCTGTCCTTTGCAGCAGGTTTACTGGAGAAAGGCGTCGCGACCACCTGCATCAACATCCGGCTCTCGGATGGCCTATACTTTACCATCCACGACTTTGGGGTCCCCTGGAATTGCGTGTCCCGCCACATGGGGAGCCTACTTGGCGTAGTTCCGCGACACAAACAGTCGGCGCAGGGGGATTTCCCAGAGTCATTCTGCGAGGCCTCACGCCCTTGGCTGCTCTATGTTAGAGCAAACTCCTGGCTGTCTGTGCAAATTTAGAGCAAACTCCTACCTGTCCTTGTACTTAGTCAAGCATAACTGTGTAAATGGCATAGTGAGAAGGTGTTGCAGACCTCTGTCCCTTACGTCCCGTACCAACGTCTGAACATTACTGTCATTCGACATAGTTCAGGCTGGAATGTCACAGATGTGCTTCAGACAGAAATTACAAATCGAAATAGCCCCTTATAAAATCCTAATGCGGGGAGTGGTATCATGGTTTAATCATGATACTAAATCTGACGACGTTCCGGGAATCTGCTCCTCAGGGCACCGGATTTTCCCCAAAATCTCATGATGATCAGTAATGAGAGCAACGCTCGTGCTAGCGCCGCCGAATTGCGGTATGTCCCATCTGCCATAGTTGCGCCACACCCTGAGACTTCGACACAACCTGACCCTGCGACCGACGACCAGCTTGGTACTTCGCATGCTGTGGACAAAACAGACTACATAGCGCAATAAGCATGTTACTTATTTAATTGGATCTCTCCCCTGTTCTGAACACCTGGCCTGTCTATGTACTTTTTTAGTCGGCTCCCGTTTATCATAGAGGGGAAAAGCTCGCCATTTAACTTGGCTAACTGAACTGCGCCCCCATCAGTAACTCTCTGTACTACATACGGTCCTTTCCAATGTGTTTTAAACTTGCCGGGGAACTTCATGAATCTGCTGTCATAAAGGAGCACAAGATCACCCTGTTGAAAATGTTTCCTCTTGATGTGCCTGTCGTGCCACGCTTTTTTTCAAGATTTCTGCACCTGTTGCTGGAAGCCTGCGATAAGTCTATCCTCCTCAAGTTGTAATATCTGCTGCAGCCTTTCTGTGATTATGGCAGGGTCATCCATCTTGGTGAAAGCAGAGATCCGGAGGCTGGGAACAATATATTCCATGGGCATGACAGCTTCTTGTCCATACACTAGTTGAAAGGGTGTATGGCCTGTCAATTTCTTGCAAGTAGTTCTGTAAGCCCATAGCACCACTGGAATTCAAAGATCCCAATCATTCCTGTTAGCGTTACAAACCTTTGTCAATGCCTGCTCAAGGATTTTGTTAAAAGCTTCGACAGGGTGGTTTGGTGGTTCCTGGATATGTGTCGTGAGTCCACTTCGAGTAACGACATTAATGGTCGCCACAGGGCGTGGCTTTACAGAAATCATCTGAAGGTTCGGAGTAGGGATAGTCTGTCGTGCCTGAATTTTAGCGATCAGCTGAGGGCACTGTTCGATCACATGATCGATGGCGCGGCAATACCGACACGTCGTAGTTGGGTTCCGAAAGTCGCGAGCCAAATGCCCGGCTTGGTTACAATTATAACACACGATTTGGTTTCGGCCTCGCCCAGCCATGCCGCCACGACCTCCAGAGGGACCTCGGCCAGAGGCACCCCCTTGGTAGCCATAACTGTCGTTAGGTGGGCCTTCCGTGTGCACCCTGTAGGCATCATAGGTGCGGCACTCCTCTTCATTATGACCGATAGATTTGCAAAATTTACAGTAGGGGTTCGTAGGTCCCTGCGCATACTTTTGCAGCAGATAACAGTGCTCAGGTCGATGTTGGCCTGTCATTTT